>JBCEWC010002035.1:0-36758 GCA_038996855.1 Solanum aculeatissimum
AGGGCATTTTTGACCCTTTTCCGTTAGTATTAGGGCATTTTTGACCCTTTCTGATAGTATAAGGACATAAATGGCCCAAAGTATAAACTGCGGATATTTTTACTTCTTTCTAATAGTACAAGGATATTTTTGACCCTTTTTCCTTGAAAAAAATATATTGTTTCATGTTAATACAACTTTTATGGTACCAAACACACATACAACATTTGGTGTAAATTGGTTATGCAACTTTTTGTGATGTTACATAAAGATGAATGTGTCCATTTTTGTCCTAATCTAAAGTTGCCATTTTTTTCTTGTTTTTCCACTAGGTATTTTGGTACCACATTCAAGAAAGTCACTATGATATAATTAATCTAAAGTTGACATTTTTTCTTGTGTCCCACATTTTTTGTGGTTGGTCGTGTGATAGCGTATAACTATGTATTTATTGAAGGAATTTTTCAATGTAGAAACAGAATTTGAACAAAAATTATTAGATTTTGTCGAGTCCGTGTTCGTGTAAGATGATTTGGGTTTGTAATAGTAAAAATTGGGTGAGCTAAAAACATTTAGTTTCAATTAGCAAATTTCATAAATAGTAAAGAAAAATATCTTGATTATATCCGAACAACTTCCTCTTGTCATAATAACAACATATCCAGTGAATAGTTATGATTTTTTTTTATAACTTATAAAAATAAAATATATCAACAAATTATATAAAAGCCAACGAATCGGACAATTTTCTCAGTTTTTCGTGGGTGTTATCTCACAGATTCTGGGGGTGCAGAGGCTCCGAGCCTATTTTTCTCTAAAACTTTCACATAATCATCCGTAACGAGCCCACTAAGAGTTACAATAAGATCGGTGCCATCAGCCGACGCCTGGAGTATTTTATGGGCCAAGGAACAGGAAACATGAGGTTTCAACAGTTTTTATAGGTGTTATCCCACGGTTCCTGGCTGCTCGGGGCTCGGGGCCAACTTTTTTGAAAAATTATACCGAGGGGTCCATAACGAGCTCGGTAAGAGCCCCAAGTGGCTTGACAATATTGGAGATCGCTTGGTAGGATTTTATAGGTCAATGAACAGGACACAAATGATTTCTATAGTTTTTCGTGGGTTAACCCACTGTTCCTAGCTCTGCCCGGGGCTCGGGGTCAACTTTCCCAAAAAAATTATACTGAGGGGTCCGTAACGAGCCCGACAAAATCCCCAGGTGGCTCGACGGCGTTGGAGATCGTCTGGTAGGCTTTTATGGGCCAAGGAACAGGAAATAAATGATTTCAATAATTTTTCATGGGTGTTAACCCATAGTTTGTGGCGCTGCTCGGGGTCAACTTTCTCAAAAAATTATACCGAGGGGTCCATAATGAGCCCGGTAAGAGCCCCAAGTGGCCTGGTGGCGTTGGAGATGGCCTGGTAGGATTTTATGGGCCAAAGAACTAGAAATAAGTGATTTTGTTAGTTTTCGTGGGTGTTAGTCCACGATTTCTGGTGCTGCCCGAGGCTCGGGGCCAACTTTCCTAAAAATTATATTGAGGGGTCCGTAACGAGCCCAACAAAATCCCCAGGTGACTCGACGACGTTGGAGATTGCCTGGTAGACTTTTATGGGCCAAGGAACAGGAAACAAACAATTTTAGCAGTTTTTCGTGGGTGTTTGCCCACAATTCCTAGCGCTGCCCAGGGCCAACTTTCCCAAAACATTATACCGAGGGGTCCATGACGAGCCCAGTAAGAGCCCTAGGTAGCCCGGCGACATTGGAGATTGCTTGGTAGGATTTTATAGGTCAAGGAACAGGAAATATGTGATTTCACAAAATTTTCGTAGGTATTAGCCCATGGTTCCTGGTGCTGCCCGGGGATTAGGGGCAACTTTCCTGAAAATTTATACCGTGGGGTCCGTAACGATCCCGGTAATAGCCCTAGGTGGCTCGACTTGGAGATCGCCTTGTAAGATTTTATGGGCCAAGGAAAAGAAAATAAGCGATTTCGATAGTTTTTCATGGGTGTTAGCCCACGATTTTTGGCGCTGCCAGGGCTCGGGGATAACTTTCCCAAAAAACTATACCGAGGAATCCTTAACGAGCCCGACAAGAGCCTAAGTGGCTCTACGACATTAGAGATTGCCCAGTAGGATTTTATGGGCCAAGAAACAAGAAATATACAATTTCAGAAGTTTTTCGTGGGTATTAACCCACAGTTATTGGCGCTTCCCGGGGCTCGGGGTTAACTTTCTCGAAATATTATATTGAGCGGTCCATAACGAGCTCAAAAAGAGCCTCATGTGGACCGACGACATTAGAGATTTTCTGGTAGGATTTTATGGGCAGAGGAAACAAAAACAAGTGATTTTCTGGTAGGTGTTAGCCCACAGTTCCTGACGCTGCCCGGGGCTTGGGACCAATTTTCAGAAAAATTATACTGAGGGCCCGTAACGATCAAGGCAAGATCCCCAAGTGGCCCGGCGGCGTTGGAGATCGCCTGGTAGGATTTTATGAGCCAAGGAACAGGAAACAGACGATTTCAACAGTTTTTCATAGGTGTTAGCCCATGGTTCCTAGTGTTGCCCGGGGCTTAGGGACAACTTTCTTGAAAAATTATACTGAGGGGTCCGTAATGACCTCGACAAAATCCCCAAGTGTCCTGGCGGCATTGAAGATTGCCTGGTAGGATTTTGTGGGCCAAGAAAGAGGAAATAGGAGATTTCAATAGTTTTTCATGGGTGTTAGCCCACGGTTGTTGATGATGCATGGTGCTCAAGGCCAAATTTCTTAAAAAATTATACCGATGGATCCGTAACGAGACCATCAAGAGGCCCAGGTGTCCTAGCGGCGTTAGAGATTGCCAGGTAGGATTTTATGGGCCAAGGAACAAGAAACAAGCAATTTCGACAGTTTTTCGTGGGTGTTAACCCACGGTTCCTGGCGCTGCACGGGGCTCGGGGCCAACTTTCCTGAAAAATTATATCGAGTTGTCCGTAACAAGATCGAGAAGATCCCCAGGTGGCCTGACGACGTCGAAGATTGCTTGTAGGATTTTATGGGTCGAGGAACAGGAAACAAACGATTTCGACAGTTTTTCATGGGTGTTAGCCCATGGTTCCTAGCGTTGCACGGGGATCGGGGCCAACTTTCCTGAAATATTATACTGAGTTGTCCATAACGAGCCCAGGAAGATCCCTAGATGGCCCGATGATATTGGAGATTGCCTGTAGGATTTTATGAGTCGAGGAATAAGAAACAGGCGATTTTGATAGTTTTTCGTGGGTGTTAGCCCACGGCTCCTGGCGCTGCCTGGGGCTCATGGCCAGCGTTTCCAAAAAATTATGCCGAGGGGTCTGTAACGAGCCCGGCAAGAGGCTAAGGTGGCCCGATGGGGTTGGAGAGAGTCTGGTGGGGTTGGAGAGGGCTCGATAGGATTTTATGGGCCAAGGAACAGGAAATAGAAGATTTTAGTAATTTTTCGTGGGTGTTAGCCCACGGTTCCTGGCGCTGCCTGGGGCCAACTTTCCCAAAACATTATATCGAATGGTCCGTAATAATCTAGGCAAGAGGCCCAGATGTCCTAGCGGATTTGGAGATGGCTTGGTAGGATTTTATGGGCCAAGGAATAGGAAACAGGCAATTTGAGCAATTTTTCGTTGATGTTAGCCCACGATTCCTAGCGCTGCCCAGGGCTCGGGGCCAACTTTCCCAAAATATTATACCGAGGGGTCCGTAACAAGCCAAACAAGAGGCTAAGGTGGCCCGAAGGTGTTGGAGATGGCCTCGTAAGATTTTATGGGCCAAGGAACAGGAAACAAACGATTTAGACAGTTTTTCATGGGTGTTAGCCCACAGTTCCTAGCGCTGCTCCGGGTCTCAGGGACAACTTTACCAAACAATTATACCGAGGGGTCCGTAACGAGCCAGGCAAGAGACCTAGGTGTCCCGACGGGGTTGGAGATTGCTTGGCAGAATTTTATGGGCCAAGGAAAAGGAAACAGGTGATTTGGGCAATTTTCATGGGTGTTAGCCCACGGTTCCTAGCGCTGCATGGGGCTCGGGGCCAACTTTCAAAAAAACTTATACCAAGAGGTCGGTAATGAGCAAGACAAGAGGCCTAGGTGGACCGACAGGGTTGGAGATGGCCTGGTAGGACTTTATGGGCCAAAGAACAGGAAACAAATGATTTTGTGTAGTTTTTTATGGGTGTTAACCAACGGTTCCTGGCGCTGCCCGGGGCTCAAGGCCAACTTTCTCGAAATATTATACTGAGGGGTCTTTAACAAGACAAGCAAGAGGGACAGTGTCCTGGCGGGGTTGGAGATGACCTGGTAGAATTTTATGGGCCAAGGAATAGGATACAGGCGATTTGGGTAAATTTTCGTGGGTGTTAGCCCACTGTTCCTGGCGCTGCCTTGGGCTAACTTTCTCAAAATATTATATCAAGGGGTCCGTAATGAGCCAGGAAAGAGGCCTGAGTGTCTCAGTGGGGTTGGAGATGGCCTGGTAGGATTTTATGGGCCAAGGAATAGGAAACAAGCGATTTTAGAAGTTTTTCGAGGGTGTTAGCCCACGATTCCTGGCGCTACTCGGGGCTAAATTTCCCAAAACATTATACTGAATGATCCATAATGATCCAGTCAAGAGGCCTAGGTGGCCCGACAGGGTTGGAGATGGCCTGATAGGATTTTATGGTCCAAGGAACAGGAAAAAAGAGATTTTAGTAGTTTTTCGTGGGTGTTAGCCCACGGTTCCTGGCGCTACCCGGGGCTCGGGGCTAACTTTCCCAAAATGTTATACTGAATGGTCCGTAACGATCTAGGCAGGAGGCCCAGGTGGACCGGTGGGGTTGGAGATGGCCTGGTAGGATTTTATGGGCTAAGGAACATGATACATGCGATTTGCACAGTTTTTTGTAGGTGTTAGCCCACGGTTCCTGGCGCTGCCCAGGGCTCGTGGGCATATTTCCCAAAATATTATACCAAGGGGTCCTTAACTAGCCAAGCAAGAGGCCCAGGTGGCCCGAGGGGGTTGGATATGGCCTGGTAGGATCTTATGGGCCAAGGAACAGGAAACAAGTAATTTGGGCAGTTTTTCGTGGGTGTTAGCCCACGGTTCCAGGCGCTACCCGGGGCTAGGGGCCTACTTTCCCAAAATATTATACTGAGGGGTCCGTAATGCGCCATACAAGAGGCCCAGGTGGTCTGGCGGGGTTGGATATCGCTTGGTAGGACTTTATGGGCCAAGGAATAAGAAATAGGCAATTTTGGACAGTTTTTCGTGGGTGTTAGCCACGGTTCCTGGCGCTGCCCGGGGCTCGGGGCGAACTTTCCAAAAATATTATACTGAGGGGTTTGACACAAGACAGGCAAGAGGTTTAGGTGTCCTGAAGGGGTTGGATAGTGCCTGGTAGGATTTTATGGGCCAAGGAACAAGAAATAGGTAATTTGGGCAATTTTTCTTGGGTGTTAGCCCACTGTTTCTGGCACTACCCGGGGCTCGGGGCCAACTTTCTTGAAATTTTATACCGAAGGGCCCGTAACAAGCCATGCAAGAGGCTCAGGTGGCTCAACGGGGTTGGATATGGATTGGTAGGATTTTATGGGCTAAGGAACAGGAAACAAACAATTTTGACAGTTTTCATAGTTGTTAGCCCACTATTCTTGGCGCTGCTCGGGGCTCGGGGCCAACTTTCAAGAAATATTATACCGAGGGGTCCGTGAAGAGCTAGGCAAGATTCCTAGGTGGTCTGTCGGGGTTGGAGATGGTTTGGTAGGATTTTATGGGCCAAGGAAAATGAAATAGGCGATTTGGGCAGTTTTTCATGGTTTTTAGCCCACGATTTCTGGCGTTCCCCGGGGCTCAGGGCAAACTTTCCAAAAATATTGTACCGAGGGGTCCGTAACAAGCTAGGAAAGAGGCCTAGGTGTCCTGGCGGGGTTGGAGTTGGCCTGGTAGGATTTTATGGGCCAAGAAATAGGAAAAAGTTATTTTCAACTTTTATTTGTAGGTGTTAGCCCATGGTTCCTGGCGCTGCCCAGGGATCGGGGTTAATTTTCTCAAAATATTTTACTGAGGGGTCCGTAACAATCCAGGCAAGAGGCCAAGGTGGCCCAGTGGGGTTGGAGATGGCTGGTAGGATTTTATGGGTCAAGAAAAAGAAAATAAGTAATTTGGGTAGTTTTTCGTGGGTATTAGCCCACGGTTCCTGGCGCTGCTCTGGGTTCGAGGCCAACTCTCCAAAACATTATACTGAGGGATCCGTAACGAGCCAAGAAAGAGGACCAGGTGGCCCTTCGGGGATGGAGATAGCCTAATAAGAATTTATTATCCAAGGAACAGGAAAACAAGCGATTTGGGTAATGTTTTTGGGTGTTAGCCCATGGTTCCATGCGCTGCCCGTGGCTCGGATCCAACATACCCGAAAAATTACATCGAGGGGTCGATAACAAGGCATGAAAGAGGCCCAGGTGTCCTGGCAGGGTTGGAGATGTCCTGGAAGGATATTATTGGCGAAGGAACAGGAAGCAAACGATTTCAGTAGTTTTTCGTGGGTGTTAGCTCACGGTTCCTGGCACTGCCCAGGGCTTGGGGCCAACTTTACCGAAAAATTATACCGAGGGATCCGTAACGAGCTTGGAAAGAGTCCCAGTTGGCCCCGCTAAGTTGGAGATAGCCTGGTAGGATTTTCTGGGCCAAGGAACAGGAAATAGATGATTTTGGTAAGTGTTTTGTGGGTGTTAGACCATGGTTCCTGGCGCTGCCCAGGGCTTGGGGCCAACTTTGCAAAAACATTATACCAAGGGGTTCGTAATGATACCCTCAAGAGGTCCAGGTGGCCCGGCGGGGTTAGAGATAGCCTGGTATGATTTTATGGGCCAAGGAACAAGAAACGTATGATTTTAACAGATTTTCGTGGGTGTTAGCCCACTATTCCTGCTGATGCTCGGGGGTTGGGGCCAACTTTCTCAAAATATTATACTGAGGGGTCCTTAATGAGCCCAGAGAGAGGCCCAGGTGGCCCTACAAGGTTGGATATGGCGTGGTAGTATTTTATGGGCCAAGGAACATGTGATTTCAGTAGTTTTTCGTGGGTGTTAACCCACGGATCCTGGCACTGCCCAGGTCTCGAGGACAACTTTCGTGAAAAATTATATCAAGGGGTTCATAATGAGCCCGGTAAGAGACCTATGTGGCCCGATGCGGTTGGATATGGCCTGGTAGGATTTTATGGGCCAAGAAATAGGAAATAGGCTATTTTGGCTATTTTTCATCGGTGTTAGCCCACAGTTCCTAGCGCTACCTAAGGCTCGGGGCCAACTTTCCCAAAAATTATACCTAGGGGTCCGTAATGAGCTCGACAAGAGGCCCAAGTCATCCGATGGGGTTGTAGATGGCCCGATAGGATTTATTGGGCCAAAGAACATCAAATAAGCAATTTTGGCAGTTTTTCCCTGTCGTTGCCTGGGGCTTGGGGAATCTTTCCAAAAATATTATACCGAGGGGTCCGTAACGAGACTCGAAATAGGAAAAGGTATCCCGATGGGATTGGAGATAGCTTGTTAGGACTTTATAGGCTAAGGTATAGGAAACAGACAAGTTTTTACACTTTTTTGAGGGTGTTAGCTCACGGTTCTTGGCACTGCCGGGGGCTCGGGGCCAAATTTCTTGAAATATCATATTGAGGGGTCTTTAACAAGACAGGAAAAAGGTCCAGGTGGACTGGCGGGGTTGAAGATGGCCTGGTAGAATTTTATGGCCCAAGGAATAGAAAATAGGCGATTTGGCCAGTTGTTTGTGGGTTTAGCCCCCTGTTCCTGGCGTTACCCGGGGCTCGTGGTCAACTTTCACAAAAACTTATATGGAGAGGTCCGTAACGAGCCAAGCAAGAGGCCCAGGTGGCCCAACGGGATTGGAGATGTCGTGGTAGGATTTTATGGGCCAAGGAATAGGAAACCAATAATTTGGGCAGTTTTTCATAGGTGTTAGCCCATGGTTCCTAGCGCTGCCCGGGGTTCGGGGCAACCTTTCTCGTAAAATTATACTGAGGGGTCCATAACGAGCTAGCAATAGGCTCAGGTGGCCTGCGGGATTGGAGATTGTCTGGTAGGATTGTATTGGCGAAGGAACAGGAAACATGCAATTTGGGCATTTTTTTGTGGGTGTTAACCAACGATTCCTAGCGCTGCTCGGGGCTCGAGACTAAATTTCCTGAAGGATTATACCGAGGGGTCCTTAACGATCTAGGCAAGAGGCCCATGTGGCTTGGCGGGGTTGGAGACTGCCTGGTAGGATTTTATTGGCCAAAGAACAGGAAACATGTGATTTGGGTAATTTTTCATTGGTGTTAGCCCACAGTTCCTGTTGTTGCTCGAGGCTCGGGGCCAACTTTCTTGAAATATTATATCGAGGGGCCTGTAAAGAGCTAGGAAAGAGGCCTAGGTGGCCTGACATATTTGGAAATGGTCTGATAGGATTTTATGGACTAAGAAATAGGAAACAAATGATTTGGGTTTTTTTTGTGGGTGTTAGCCCACGGATCCTATCGCTGCCCAGGGCTCGGGACAACTTTCCTGAAAGATTATTCCGAGGGTTCTGTAACGATCAAGGCAAAAGGTCCAGCTGGCCCGTCGAGGTTGGATATGGCGTGGTAGTATTTTATAGACAAGGAACAAGAAATAAGTGATTTGGATAGTTTTTTGTGGGTATTAGCCCACGGTTCTTGCCACTGCCCGGGTCTCGGGGCCAACTTTCATAAAAAATAATACCGAGGGGTCTGTAACGAGCAAGGCAAGAGGCCCATGTGTCCCGCTGGGTTTGGATATGGCCTGGTAGTATTTTTTGGGCCAAGAAATAAGAAATAAGTGATTTGGATAATTTTTCGTGGGTGATAGCCCAAGTTCGGCGCTGCCCAGGGCTAACTTTCCTAAAACATTATATCGAGGGGTTTGTAACGAGTCAGGTAAGAGGCCCAGGTGGCCCATCAGTGTTCGATATGGACTGGTAGTATATTATGGGCCAAGAAACAAGAAACAGGCGATTCAGGCAATTTTTCGTGGGTGTTAGCCCACGATTCCTTGTGCTGCCCGGGGCTCGGGGACAACTTTCCCAAAAAATTAAACCGAGGAGTCTGTAACGAGCCAGTCAAGAGGCCCAGGTGGCCCGTCGGGGTTGGATATGACCTGATAGTATTTTATGGCCCAAGGAACTTGAAACACGTGATTTGGGTAGTTTTTCGTTGGTGTTAGCCCATAGTTCCTAGCACTGTCCGGGGCTCGAGCCAACTTTCCCAAAAAATAATAATGAAGGGTCTGTAACGAGCTAGGAAAGAGGCCCAGGTGGCCAGCTGGGGTTGGATATGGCTTGGTAGTATTTTATGGTCCAAGAAACAACAAATAGACGATTTTGGCAGTTTTTATTGGGTGTTAGCCCACGGTTCTTGGCGCTGCATGGGGTTCAGGGTAAACTTTCCCAAAATATTATATCGAGGGGTCTATAACAAGTTAGGCAAGAGGCTCAAGTGGCTCTCCGGGGTTGGATATAGCCTTATAGTATTTAATAGGCCAAAGAATAAGAAACAAACGATTCTGAAAGTTTTTCATGGGTGTTACCCCACGAAAATATTAGACCGAGGGGTTGAATATGACCTGGTAGTATTTTATGGGGCAAGGAATAAGAAATAGGCGATTGAACAATTTTTCATGGGTGTTAGCCATGGTTCCTAGCTTTGCCCGGGGTTCGGGGCTAACTTTTCCAAAATATTATATCGAGGGGTCTGTAACGAGTGAGGCAAGAGGCCCAGGTGGCCCGTTGGGGTTGGATATGGCCAGGTAGTATTTTATGGGCCAAGGAACAAGAAATTGGTGATTTGGGCAGTTTTGTTTTGGCAGTTCCTGGCGCTGCCTGGGGCTCGAGACCAACTTTCCCAAAACCTTATATCGAGTGGTCTGTAATGAGCCAGACAAGAGGCCCAGGTAGCCCGTTGGTGTTGGATATGACCTGATAATATTTTATGGGCCAAGGAAAAAGAAACAAACGATTTGGGCAGTATTTTGTGGGTGTTAGCCCACGGTTCCTTGCGTTGATCGGGGCTCGGGCCAACTTTCCCAAAATATTATACCGAGGGGTCTATAACGAGCCAGGCAAGACGCCCAGGTGGCCCGCTAGGGTTGCATATAGTTTGGTAGTATTTTATTGGCCAAGGAATAAGAAACAGGCGATTTGGGTAGTTTTTCAAGAATGTTAGCCCACAGTTCCTGGCGCTGCCCGGGGATAACTTTCCAAAATAATTATTCTGAGGGGTCTGTAACAAGCCAGACAAGAGGCCTAGGTCTCCCTCCGGGGTTGGATATGACCTTGTAGTATTTTATGGGCCAAGGAATAAGAAACAGGCGATTTGGGCAGTTTTTCGTAGGTGTCAACCCCCGGTTCCTTGCGCTTCCTTGGGCTCAGGGGAAACTTTTCAAAAAAATTATACCGAAGGGTCTGTAACAAGACAGGAAAGAGGCTTAGGTGGTCCGCCGAGGTTGGATATGGCCTGGTAGTATTTTATGAGCCAAGGAAGAAGAAACAAGTAATTTGGGCAATTTTTCGTGGATATTAGCTCACGGTTCCTGGCGCTGCACGGGGCTCAGGACTAACTTTCCAAATATAATATACCAAGGGGTCTGTAACGATCCAGGAAAGAGGCCCAGGTGGCCCGCAAGGGTTGGATATGGTCTGATAGTATTTTATAGGCCAAAGAACAAGAAATAGGTGATTTGAGCAATTTTTTGTGGTTGTTAGCCCATGGTTCTTGGGGTTGCCCGGGGATAACGTTCCCAAAAAATTATACCGAGGTATTTGTAATGAGCCAGGAAAGAGGCCCAGGTGTCCCACTGGGGTTGGAAATGGCCTGGTAGTATTTTATGGGCCAAAGAACAAGAAAGAGGATATTTGGGTAGTTTTTCATGGGTGTTAGCCCACGGTTCTTGGCGCTGCCCAGACCTTGGAGCTAAATTTCTAAAAAAATTATACCGAGAGGTCTGTAGCGAGCCAGGCAAGAGGCCCACGTGGTCCGCTGGGGTTGGAAATGGCATGGTAGTATATTTGGGCCAAAGAACAAGAAAGAGGCGATTCTGGCAGCTTTTCGTGGGTGTTAGCCCACGGTTCCTGGCGCTATCCGGGGCTCGAGGCCAACTTTCCAAAAAAATTATACCGAGGGGTCTGTAACAATCCAGTCAAGAGGCCCAGGTGGCGCGTCAGGGTTGGATATGGCCTTACAGTATTTTATGGGCCAAGAAATAAGAAACAGGCGATTTGGGTAGCTTTTCGTGGGTGTTAGCCCACGGTTCCTTGTGCTGCCCGAGGCTCGGGGCCAACTTTTCTAAAAAAATATATCAAGGGGTCTGTAATGAGCCAGGCAAGAGGCCCAAGCAGCTCGCCGGGGTATGATATTTCCTGGAAATATTTTATGGGTCAAGGAATAAGAAATAGATGATTTGGGAAGTTTTTCATGGGTGTTAGCCCACGGTTGCTTGTGTTGCCCTGTGCTCGGGGCCAACTTTTCTAAAAAATTATACCGAGAGGTCTATGACGGGCCAGACAAGTGGTCGGGTATCCCTCTGGGGTTGGATACAACCTGGTAGTATTTTATGGGCTAAGGAACTAGAAACAAGCGATATGGGCAATTTTTCATGGGTATTAGCCCACGGTTCCGAGCGATGCCCAATTCTCGGGGCCTAATTTCTAAAACAATTATACCAAGGGGTTTGTAACGAGCCAGACAAGAGGCCCAGGTGGCTCACCGGAGTTGGAAATGGCCTGTTAGTATTATATGGGCCAAGGAACAAAAAACAAGCAATTCTAGCAGTTTTTCGTAGGTGTTAGCCCACGATTCTTGGCGCTGCCCAGGGCTCGGGGCCAACTTTCCAAAAATATTATACTGAGAGATTTGTAACGATCTAGGCAAGAGGACCAGGTGGCCCACCGGGGTTGGATATGGCCTGACAGTATTTTATAGGCCAAGGAATAAGAAACAAGCGACTTGGCAGTTTTTCATGGGTGTTTGCCCACGGTTCATGGCGCTGCCCGGGGCTCAGGTCCAACTTTCCCAAAAGACTATACTGAGGTGTTAGTAACAAGCCAGGCAAGAGGCTCATTTAACCCGCGGGTTAGATATGGCCTGGTTGTATTTTATGGGCCAAGGAATAAGAAACAGGCTATTTAGGCAATTTTTCGTAGGTGTTAGCCCACGGTTCCTGGCACTACGCGGGGCTCGGGCCAACTTTCCACAAGAATTATACAGAGGGTCTGTAATGAGCCAGGTAAGGGTTGGATATGGTCTGGAAGTATTATATGGGCCAAGGAACAAGAAATAGACAATTTGGGTAATTTTTCGTTGGTGTTAGCCCTCGGTACCTGTCAGTGCCCAGGCTCGGGTCCAACTTTCAAAAAACATTATACTGAGTGGTCTGTAATGAGGCAAGCAAGAGGCCCAGGTGTCCCGCCGAGGTTGGTTATGGCTTGGTAGTATTTTATGGGTCAAGGAACAAGAAACAAGCGATTTCAGAAGTTTTTTTTGGATGTTAGCCTTCGTTTTTTGGCGCTGCCCGGGGCTCGGGTCTAACTTTCCCAAAATATTATACTGAGGGGCCTATAACGAGCTAGGTAAGAGGCCTAGGTGGCTCACCAGGGTTTGATATGGTCTGGTAGTATTTTACGAGCCAAGGAATAAGAAACAAGCGATTTGGGTATTTTTTGTGGGTGTTAGCCCACGGTTCCTGGCACTGCCCGGGGCTCGAGGCCAACTTTTCCAAAAAATTATACCGAGTGGTTTGTAACGATCACACAAGAGGCCCAGGTGGCCCACCGGGGTTGAATATGGCCTAGTAGTATTTTATGGGTCAAAGAACAAGAAATAGGCGCTGCCCGGGGCTCGGGGCTAAATTTCCCAAAAAATTATGCCAAGCGTTTTGTAACGAGCTAGGCAAGTGGCCTAGGTGGCCCGTCGGGTTGACAAGGGCCTGGTAGTATTTTATGGGCCAAGCAACAACAAACAGGTGATTTGGACAATTTTTTATGGGTGTTAGCCCACGGTTCCTGGCGCTGCCTGGGCTCGAGGCCAACTTTACCAAAAATTTATACCAAGGGGTCTGTAACGAGCCAGACAAAAGGCCAAGGTAGCCCGCCGGGGTTGGATATGGCCTGGTAGTATTTTATGGGCCAAAGAACAAGAAACAAACTATTTTGACAGTTTTTCAAGGGTGTTAGCCTACGGTTCCTGGCGCTACCCAGGACTCGGGGCCAACTTTCACAAAACTTTATACCGAGGGGTCTGTAACAAGTCAGGCAAGAGGCCCAGGTGCCCGTAGGGGTTGGATATGTCCTTGTAGTATTTTATTGACCAAGAAACAAGAAAACGACGATTGGGGTTATTTTTCGTGGGATTTAGCCCGTGGTTCCTGGTGCTACCTAGGGCTCGAGGCCAACTTTCTTTAAAAATTATACCAAGGGGTCTGTAATAAGCCAGGCAAGAGGCTCAGGTAGCCCTCCGGGGTTAGATATGGCCTAATAGTATTTCATGGGCCAAGGAACAAGAAACAGGCAATTTGGGAAGTTTTTCGTGGTTGTTAGCCCACGATTCTTGGCGCTTCCCGGGGCTCGTGGACAACTATACTAAAAAACTATACCGAGCGGTCTATAAAGAGCCTTGCAAGTGTCCCAGGTGGCCAACCGGGGTTGGATATGTCGTGGTAGTATTATATGGTCCTAGGAACAAGAAACAAGTGATTTGGGTAGTTTTTCATAGGTGTTAGCTCACGGTTCCTGGAGCTACCCGAGGCTCGGGGCCAACTTTTCTAAAAAGTTATACCGAGGGGTCTGTAAAGATCCAGGAAAGCGACCTAGGTAGCCCACCGGGATTGGATATGGCCTTGTATTATTTTATGGGCGAAGGTACAAGAAATAGGTTATTTGGACAGTTTTTCGTGGGTGTTAGCCCATAGCTCCTGGCGTTGCTCGGTGCGAACTTTCCCAAAAGGTTATACGAAGGGGTCTGTAACGAGACAAGCAAGAGGCCCAGGTAGCCCGTCGGGGTTGAATATGGCCTGGTAGTATTTTACGGGCCAAGGAACAAGAAATGGACAGGTTGGGCAATTTTTCATGGGTGTTAGCCCACATTTCCTGGCGCTTCTCGGGGCTCGGGGTCAACTTTCAAAAAATAATATATCGAGGGGTCTGTAATGAACCAGGCAAGAGGCCCAGGTGGCCCATTGGGGTTTGATATGGCCTGGTATTTTAAGGGTGAAGGAACAAGAAACGGGTGATTTTGGCAATTTTTGTGGATGTTAGCCCACGGTTCCTGGCGTTGCTCGGGGCTAACTTTTCAAAAATATTATACCAAGGGGTCTGTAACGAGATAGGTAAGAGGAGCAAGTAGCCCGTTGGGGTTTGATATGGCCAGGTAGCATTTTATGGGCTATGGAACAAGAAACAGACGATTTAGGTTGTTTTTCGTGGGTGTTAGCCCACGGTTCCTGGTGCTGCCCGAGGCTCGGCACCAAATTTCCTAAAAAATTATACCGAGGGGTCTGTAACGTGCCAAGAAAGTGACCCAGGTGGCCTGCCGGGGTTGGATATGGCTTGGTAGTATTTTATGGGCAAAAGAATAAGAAATAGACAATTTGGACAGCTTTTCATGGGTGTTTGCCCACGGTTCTTGGCACTGCCCGGGACTCGAGGCCAACTTTTCCTAAAGGTTATATCGAGGGGTCTGTAATAAGCAGGGCAAGAGGCTCAGGTGTCCCGCCGAGGTTAGATATGGCCAGGTAGTATTTTATGGGTCAAGGAATAAGAAATAGACAATTTGGACAATTTATTATGGGTGTTAGCCCACGGTTCCTAGCGCTGCCCAGGGCTCGGGGCCAACTCTTTAAAAAAAATATACCGAGGGTCATTAACGAGCCAGACATGAGGCTTAGGTGGCCCGCAGAGATTAGATATGTCCTGGTAGTATTTTATGGTCCAAGGAATAAGAAACAGGTGATTTGGGCAGTTTTTCATGGGTGTTAGCCCACGGTTCCTAGCGCTGCTCGGGGCTAACTTTTCAAAAAAATTATACCGAGGGGTCTGTAACGATCCAGGCAAGACACCCAGGTGTCCCGGCGGGATTGGATATGGCCTGATAGTATTTTTTGGGCCAAGGAACAAGAAACAAGTGATTTGGACAATTTTTCTTGGTTGTTAGCCCACTGTTCCTGGCGCTGCACTTGGCTCGGAACCAACATTCCTAAAAATTTATACCAAGGGGTTTGTAACGAGCCAAGCAAGAGGCTCAGGTGGCCCGCCGGATTTGTATATTTTCTGGTAGTATTTTGTGGGCCAAGTAACTAGAAATAGGTCATTTGGGCAATTTTTCGTGGGTGTTAGCCCACGGTTCCTCGTGCTGGCCGGGGTTCAGGGCCAACTTTACCAAAATATTATACCAAGGGGTCTGTAATGATCCAGGGAAGAGACCCAGGTGGCACGCCAGGGTTGGATATGGCCTGGTAGTATATTTTTGGCCAAGGAATAAGAAATAGGCTATTTGTGCAGGTTTTCGTTGATGTTCACCCACGGTTCCTGACGCTGCCAGGGGCTTAGGGCCAACTTTCCAAAAATAATATACCGAGGGGTCTGTAACAAGTCAGGCAAAAGGCCTAGGTGGCCCGCCGGGGTAGGATATGGCCTGATACTATTTTATGGGCAAAGGAAACAGAAACAAGTGATTTGGGCAAATTTTCATGGGTGTTAGCCCACCGTTCCTGGCGCTGCCCAGGGCTCGGGGCAAACTTTCCCAAAATAATATACTGAGGGGTCTTTAACGAGCCAAGCAAGAGGTCCAGGTGGCTCGCCGGGATTGAATATAGCATGGTAGTATTTTATGGGCCAAGGACCAAGAAACAGGCGATTTGGAAAAACTTTCATGGGGGTTAGCCCACGGTTCTTGGCGCTGCCCGGGGTTCGGGGCTAACTTTCTCAAAATATTATATCGAGGGGTCTACAACGAGCAAGGAAAGATACCTAGGTGGCCCACCAGAGTTGGATATGGTCTAGTAGTATTCTATGGGCCAAGGACCAAGAAACAAGAAATTTGAGCAATCTTTCGTGGGTGTTAGTCCACCGTTCCTAGCGCTACCCGGGGTCAGGGCAAAGATTCCCAAAAAATTATATCGGGGGGTCTGTAACGAGTTGTGCAAGAGGCGCAGGTGGCCCGCCAGGGTTGGATATGTCCTGGTAGTATTTTATGGGTCAAGGAATAAGAAATAGGCGATTTGGGTAGTTTTTCGTAGGTGTTAGCCCACGGTTTCTGGCACTGCCCGGGGCTGGGTGCCAACTTTCCCAAAACATTATACCGAGAGGTTTTTATTGATCTAGGCAAGAGTTTCAGGTGGCCCGCCGGGTTTGGATGTGGACTGTTAGTATTCTATGGACCAATGAACAAGAAACAAGCGATTTGGGCAGTTTTTCGTGGGTGTTAGCCCACGATTTCTGGCGCTGCTCTGGACTCGGGGCCAACTTTCCCAAAATATTATATCGAAGGATTTGTAATGATCCACGCAAGAGGTCCAGGTGGCCCATCAAGGTTGTATATAGCCTAGTAGTATTTTATGGGCCAAAGAACAAGAAATAGACGATTTGGGAAGTTTCTCGTGGGTGTTTGCCCATGGTTGGGGGCCAACTTTTGCAAAAATTTATACCAAGGGGTTTGTAACGAGATAGGAAAGAGGCCTAGGTGGCTCTCCGGGTTTGGATATGGCCTGGTAGTATTTTATGGGCCAAGGAATAAGAAATGGGCAGGTTGGGCAGTTTTTCATGAGTGTTTGCCCACGGTTCCTGGCGCTGCTCGGGGATCGGGGTCAACTTTCAAAAAATAATATATCGAGGGGTCTGTAATGAGCCAGGCAAGAGGCATAGGTGGCCTATGGGGTTGGATATGGCCTGGTATTTTAAGTGTGATGGAACAAGAAATAGGTGATTTTGGTAGTTTTTCGTGGGTGGTAGCCCACGGTTCCTGGCGTTGCACGGGGCTTGGGGCCAACATTCCAAAAACATTATATCGAGGGGTCTTTAACGAGCCATGTAAGAGGACCAAGTGGCCCGCCGGGGTTTGATATGGCCTGGTAGCATTTTATGGGCCAAGGAACAAGACACTGGTGATTTTTGTTGTTTTTTGTGGGTGTTAACCCATAGTTCCTGGCGTTGCCCGAGGCTCGGCACCAAATTTCAAAAATAATTATACCGAGGGGTCTGTAATGTGTCAGGCAAGTGGCCCAGGTGGCTTGTCGGGGTTGGATATTGTTTAGTAGTATTTTATGGGTCAAACAACAAGAAATAAGCGATTTGGGCAGTTTTTCATAGGTGTTAGCCCACAGTTCAAGGCGCTACGGGCCAACTTTTCCAAAAGGTTATACCGAGGGGTCTGTAATGAGAAGGGCAATAGGCCCAGGTGGCCTGCCGAGATTGTATATGGCCAAGTAGTATTTTATGGGCCAAAGAACCAGAAATAGGTGATTTGGGTAATTTTCAGTGGGTGTTAGCCCACGGTTCCTGGTGCTGCCCGGGGATCGGGGCCAACTTTCTAAAAAAAATATATCGAGGGGTCATTAACGAGTCAGGCATGAGGCTCAGGTGGCCTGCAGGGGTTAGATATGGCCTGGTAGTATTTTATGGGTCAAGGAATAAGAAACAGGTGATTTGGACAGTTTTTCATGGGTGTTAGCCCACGGTTCCTGGCGCTGATCGGGGATAACTTTTTAAAACATTATACCGAGGGGTCTGTAACGAGCCAAGAAAGAGGCCTAGGTGTCTCACCGGGATTGGATATGGCCAGGTAGTATTTTATGGGCTAAGGAATAAGAAACAAGTGTTTTGGGCAGTTTTTCTTGGGTATTAGCCCACGGTTCCTGGAGCTACCCAGGCCTCGGAGCCAAAATTTTGCAAAAACTTATACCAAGGGGTTTGTAACGAGCCAAGAAAGAGGTCCAGGTGGCCCTCCAGGTTTGTATATATCGTGGTAGTATTTTATGGGCCAAGTAACAAGAAATAGGTAATTTGGGCACTTTTTCGTTGTTTTAGCCCACGATTCCTGGAGCTGTCCGGGGCTAATTTTCCTAAATAATTATACCGAGGAGTCTGTAACGCACCAGGAAAAAGGTCCAGATGGCTCTCCATGGTTGGATATGGCCTGGTAGTATAATATGGGCCAAGGAACAAGAAACAAGTGATTTTGACAATTTTTCGTGAGTGTTAGCCCACGGTTCCTGGTGCTACCCGAGGCTTGGGGCCAACTTTCCATAACATTATAGCAAGGGGTCTGTAATGAGCCACGGAAGATACCCAGGTGGCCCGTTGGATATGACCAGGTAGTATTTTTGGGGCCAAGGACCAAGAAATAGCGATTTGTGCAGTTTTTCGTAAGTGTTAGCCCGCGGTTCATGACAATGTCAGGGGCTCAGGGCCAACTTTCCAAAAATAATATAACGAGAGGTATGTAACAAGTCAGGCAAAAGGCCCAGGTGGACCGCCGAGGTAGGATATGGTCAGGTAGTATTTTATAGGCAAATGAATAAGAAACAGGTGATTTTAGCAATTTGTGTAGGTGTTAGTCTACCGTTCCTGGCCCAGGTGGCCCGTCGAGATTGGATATGGCATGGTAGTATTTTATGGGCCAAGGAACAAGAAACAGGCGATTTGGACAATTTTTCGTGGGAGTTAGCCCACAGTTCTTTGCACTGCCCGGGGATCGGGGCTAACTTTCCCAAAATATTATACCGAGGGGTCTGTATCGAGCCATGCTAGAGACCTATGTAGCCCGCCGGGCTTGGATATGGTCTAGTAGTATTTTATGGGCCAAGGACCAAGAAACAAGCGATTTGAGCAGTCTTTCGTGGGTGTTAGCCCACAGTTCCTGGCACTGCCAAAGGCTTGGGGAAAACTTTCCCAGACAATTATACCAGGGGGTCTGTAACGAGCTATGCAAGAGGCCCAAGTGGCCCGCCGAGGTTGGATATGTCCTGGTAGTATTTTATGGGTCAAGGAATAAGAAATAAGCGATTTGGGTAGTTTTTCAAGGGTGTTATCCTACGGTTCCTGGCTGCCCGGGGCTGGGTGCCAACTTTCCCAAAAACTTATACCGAGGGGTCTTTAATGATCTAGGTAAGAGGTCCAGGTGGCCCGCCGGGGTTGGATGTGGACTGGTAGTATTCTATGGGCCAATGAACAATAAACAAACGATTTTGACAGTTTTTCGTGGGTGCTAGCCCACGGTTCTTGGCGCTGCTCGGGGCTCGGGGCCAACTTTCCCAAAAAATTATACCAAAGGGTTTGTAATGAGATAGGCAAAAGGCCCAGGTGGCCCGCCACAGTTATATATGGCTTGGTAGTATTTTATGGGCCAAGGATAAATAAATAGGTGATTTGGGAAGTTTTTCATGGGTGTTAGCCCACTGTTCCTGGGGCTGCCCGGGGCTCGGGGAGAACTTTCTCAAAAAATTATACCGAGAGTTCTGTAACGAGCCAGGCAAGAGGTCCAGGTGGCCCGCCGGGGTTGAATATGGCCTGATAGTATTTTATTGGCCAAGAAACAAGTGATTCTGATAGTTTTTCGTGGTGTTAGCCCATGGTTCCTGGTGCTACCCGGGTCTCGGGGCCAACTTTCCCAAAAAATTAGATCGAGGGGTTTGAAGCAAGCCAGGAAAGAGACCCAGGTGGCCCGCCGGAGTTAGATATGGCCTGGTAGTTTTTTTTGGCCAAGGAACAAGAAATAGGTGATTTGGGCAGTTTTTCATGGGTGTTAGCCCACGGTTCCTGGCGTTGCCCGGGGCTCGGGGCCAACATTAAACAAAAATTATACTGAGGGGTCTGTAACGATCCATGCAAGAGGCCCAGTTGTCCCCCAAGGGTTGGATATGTCCTTGTAGTATTTTATGGGTCAAGGAACAAGAAACAAACGATTTGGGTAGTTTTTCGTGGGTGTTATCCCACGATTTCTGGCGTTGCCCGGGGCTCGAGGCTAACTTTCCCAAAACATTATATCGAGGGGTTTATAACGAGCAAGGCAAGAGGCCCATGTGGTGAGCTGGTGTTGTATATGGCATGGATGTATTTTATGTGCCAAGAAACAAGAAAAAGCCGATTTGGGCAGTTTTTCATGGGTGTTAGCCCACAGTTCTTAGCGCTGCCCGGGGTTCGGGGCTAACTTTCCTAAAAATATGTACCGAGGAGTCTATAACGATCTAGGCAAGAGGCCCAGGTAGCCCGCCGGGTTTGTATATGTCCTGCTGTATTTTATGGGCCAAGTAACAAGAAACAGGCAATTTGGGCAGTTTTTCGTTGGCGTTAGCCCACGATTCCTGGCGCTGCCCGGGGCTCGGGGACAACTTTCCTAAAAATTTATACCGAGTGGTCCGTAACGATCTAGGCAAGAGGCCCAGGTGGCCCGTAAGGTTTGGATATGGCTTGATAGTATTTTATAGGCCAAGAAACAAGAAATAGGTGATATGAGCAGTTTTTTGTGGTTGTTAACCCACGGTTCCTGGCACTGCCCGGGGCTAACTTTCAGAAAACGTTATACCGAGGGATCTGTAATGAGTCACGCAAGAGGCCCAGGTGGCCCACTGGGGTAGAATATGGCCTGGTAGTATTATATGGGCCAAAGAACAAGAAAGAGGAGATTTAGGTAGTTTTTCGTAGGTGTTAGCCCACGGTTCCTGACGTTTCCCAAGGTTCAGAGCCATATTTTTAAAAATATTATATCGAGGGGTCTGTAACGAGCCAAGAAAGAGGCTCAGATGGCTCACCAGGGTTGGATATGGCCTAGTAGTATTATATTGGCCAAGGAATAAGAAACACACGATTCTGGCAGTTTTTCATGTGTGTTAGCCCATGGTTCCTTGTGCTGCTCGAGGCTCGGGGCCAACTTTCCCAAAAAATTATACCGAGGGGTTTGTAACGATCCAGGCAAGAGGCCCAGGTGACCTGCCGGGGTTGGATATGACCTGAAAGTATTTTATGGGCCAAGGAATAAGAAACAGGCGATTTAGGCAGTTTTCTGTGGGTGTTAGCCCACAGTTCCTGGCACTGATCGGGGCTCGAGGTCAACTTTCCAAATAAATTATATCGAGTGGTCTGTAATGATCCAGGCAAGAGGCCCATTGTGGTTGGATATGGCCTGGTATTTTAAGGGTGAAGGAACAAGAAATGGGTGATTTTGGTTGTTTTTCGTGGGTGTTAGCCCACGATTCCTGGCATTGCCCGGGGCTCTGGGATAACTTTCAAAAAAATTATACCGAGGGGTCTTTAACGAGCCAGGTAAGAGGACCAAGTGGCCCGCCGGGATTTTATATGGCCTGGTAGCATTTTATGGGCCAAGTAACAAGAAACAACCAATTTTGGTTATTTTTCGTGGGTGTTAGCCCACCGTTCCTGGTGCTGCCCGAGGCTTCCCGCCAAATTTCCCAAAAAATTATACCGAGGGGTCTGTAACGTGCCAGGCAAGTAGCCCAGGTGGCCTACCAGGGTTGGATATGGCTTGGTAGTATTTTATGGGCCAAATAACAAGAAATAGGCGATTTGGGCAGTTTTTCATGGGTGTTAGGCCACAGTTTCAGGCGTTGCCCGGGACTCGGGGCCAACTTTTCCAAAAGGTTATACCGAGGGGTTTGTAACGACCAGGGCAATAGGACCAAGTGGCCCGACGAGGTTGGATATGGCCAGGTAGTATTTTATGGGCCAAGGAAAGAGAAATAGACGATTTTGGCAATGTTTTGTAGGTGTTAGCCCACGATTCCTGACGCTGCCCGGGGCTCGGGGCTAACTTTCTAAAAAAAATATACCGAGGGGTCATTAACGAGCCAGGAAAGAGGCTCAAGTGGCCCACAGGGGTTAGATATGGCCTGATAGTATTTTATCGGCTAAGGAACAAGAAACAGGTGATTTGGGTAATTTTTCATGTGTGTTAGCCCACGGTTCCTGGCGCTTCTGGGGGCCAACTTTGCAAAAATATTATACCGAGGGGTCTGTAATGAGCCAGTCAAGAGTCCTAGGTGTCTCGCCGGGATTGGATATGGCCTGGTAGTATTTTATAGGCCAAGGAACTAGAAACAAGTGATTTGGGCAGTTTTTCTTGGGTGTTAGCCCACGGTTCTTGGTGTTGCCCTGGACTCGAGGCTAAATTTTCCAAAAATTTATACCGAGGGGTCTGTAACGATCCAGGAAAGAGTCCTAGGTGGCTCACCGGGTTTGTATATGTCCTGGTAGTATTTTATGGGTCAAGCAGCAAGAAATAGGCAATTTGGGAAATTTTTCAGTAGTGTTAGCCCATGGTTCCTGGCGCTGCCCGGGGTTCGGGGCCAAATTTACCAAGGGGTTTGTAACGAGCCAGGCAAGAGGCCCAGATGGCCCGCCATGGTTGGATATGGCCTGGTAGTATTTTATGGGCCAAGGAACTAGAAACAAGTAATTTGGGCAGTTTTTCGTGGGTGTTAGCCCACGATTCCTGGTGCTGCCCGGGGATCGAGGCCAAATTTCCCAAAAAATTATATCAAGGGGTCTGTAACGATCCAGGGAAAAGACCCAGGTTGCCCGCCAGGGTTGGATATGGCCTGGTAGTATTTTTTGGGCCAAGGAACAAGAAATAGGCGATTTGTTCAATTTTTCGTAGGTGTTAGCCCACGGTTCCTAACGCTGCCATGGTCTCGAGGACAACTTTTCAAAAATAATATACCGAGGGATCTGTAACGATCCAGGCAAATGGCCCACGTGGCCCACCGATGTAGGATATGGGCTGATAGTATTTTATGGGCAAAGGAACAAGAAACAAGTGATTTAGGCAGTTTTTCGTGAGTGCTAGCCCACCGTTCCTGGCGCTGCTCGGGGCTCGTGGCAAATTTTCCAAAAACAATATACTGAGGGGTCTTTAACGAGCCAAGCAAGAGGCCAGGCGGCCCGCCGGGATCTGATATGGCTTGGTAGTATTTTATGGGTCAAGGAACAAGAAACAGACGATTTGGATAATTTTTCATAGGGTTTAGCCCACGGTTCTTAGCACTTCTCGAGGCTAAATTTCCTAAATAATTATACCCTGAGTCTGTAACAAGCCAGGAAAGAGACCTAGGTGGCCCGCCGGGGTTGGATATGGTCTAGTAATATTTTATTGGCCAAGAAACAAACGATTTGTGCAGTCTTTCTGAGTGTTAGCCCATAGTTCGTGGCGCTGCCCGGGGCTCGGGGCAAACTTTCTCAGACAATTATACCGGGGGGTCTATGACGAGCTATGCAAGATGCCCGGGTTGTCTGCCGGGGTTAGATAAGTCCTGGTAGTATTTTATGGGTCAAAGAATAAGAAATAGGCGATTTGAGTAATTTTTCGTGGGTGTTAGCCCACGATTCCTGGCACTGCTTGGGGCTGGGTGCCAACTTTCTCAAAATATTAAACCGAGGGGACTTTAATGATCTAGACAAGAGGCCTAGGTGGCCCGCCGGGATTGGATGTGGACTGTTAATATTCTATGGGCCAATGAACAAGAAACAAGCAATTTGAGTAGTTTTTCGTGGGTGTTAGCCCACGATTCCTGGCGCTTCCCAGGGCTCGGGGCCAACTTTTCAAAAAAAATATATCGAGGAGTCATTAACGAGCTAGGAAAAAGGCTCAGGTGGCCCGCCGATATAGGATATGGTCTGGTAGTATTTTATGGGTTAATGAACTAGAAACAGGCAATTTAGGTTGTATTTTGTGGGTGTTAGCCTACGGTTCCTGGCGCTGCCCGGGGCTTGGGACCAACTTTCCCAAAATATTATACCGAGGGGTCTGTAATGAGTCAGGAAGGAGGCCCAGGTGGCCCACCAGGGTTGGATATGACCTGGTAGTATTTTATGGCCCAAGGAATAAGAAACAGGCTATTTGGACAATTTTTCGTGGGTGTTAGCCCACGGTTCCTGGTGCTGCCCGGGGCTCAGGGCCAAATTTCCTAAAAAATTATTACGAGGGGTTTGTAACGAGTGAGGAAAGAGGCCCAGGTGGCCCGCCACAGTTGGATATGGTTTCTTAGTATTTTATGGGCTAAGGAACAATAAACAGGCGATTTGGACAGTTTTTTGTGGGTGTTAGTCCACGGTTTCTGGCGCCTTCCCAAAACATTATACTAAGAGTTCTGTAACAAGCCAAGCAAAAGGTCCAGGTGGACTGCCGGGGTTGGATAAGGCTTGATAGTATTTTATGGGACAAGGAACAAGAAACAAGCGATTTGGATAGTTTTTCGTGAGTGTTAGCTCGCAGTTCATGGTGCTACCTGGGGCTCGGGGCCAATTTTCCCAAAATATTATACCAAGGAATCTGTAACGAGTCAGGTAAGAGTCCAAAGTGGCCCTCCGGGGTTGGATATGGTCTGGTAGTATTTTATGGGCCAAGGAACAAGAAACAAGGGGTTTTGGCAGTTTTTCGTAGGTGTTACCCCAAGGTTCCTGGCGCTGCCCTGGGCTAGGGGCCAACTTTCCCAAAACTTTATACGGAAGGGTCTGTAATGAGCTAGAAAAGAGGTTCAGGTGGCCCGCATGGGTTGTATATTTCCTTGTAGTATTTTATGGGTCAAGAAACAAGAAACAGTCGATTTGGGCAGTTTTTTGTGGGTGTTAGCCCGCAGTTCTTGGTGTTGCATGGGGATCAGGGCTAACTTTCCTAAAACTTTATATAGATGGGTCTGTAACAAGCCAGGCAAGAGGCCCAAGTAGCCCGCCGGGGTTAGATAGGGCCTAGTAGTATTTTATGGGCCAAGAAACAAGAAACAGGTGATTTAGACAATTTTTCTGTGGTGTTAGCCAACGGTTCTAGGCGCTGCCAGGGGCTCGAGACCAATTTTCTAGAAAAATTATACCGAGGGATTTTTAACGATCCAGGCAAGATGCTCAGGTGGCCCGCCGGGGTTGGATATAGCTTGGTAGTATTTTATGGGCCAAGTAAAGGGAAATAGGTGATTTATGTAGTTTTTTGTGAGTGTTAGCTCGCGGTTCCTGGCACTGCCCGGGGCTCGAGGTGACCTTTCCCAATATATTATACTGAGAGGTCTGTAATAAGTTAGGTAAGAGGCCCAGGTGGCCCTCCGGGGTTGGATATGGCCTGATAGTATTTTATTGGCCAAGGAAAAAAGAAACAGAAAATTTGGGCAGTTTTTCGGGGGTGTTAGCCCACAGTTCCTGGCGCTACCTCGGGCTCGTGAACACTTTCCCAAAAATTTATACTGAGGAGTATGTAACGAGCTAGGAAAGAGGCCCAAGTGGCCCACCGGGGTTGGATATGGCCTTGTAGTATTTTATGGGCCAAGGAACAATAAAACAGACTTTTTGGGCAGTTTTTCATGAATGTTAGCCCATGGTTCCTAGCGCTGCCCAAGGCTCGGGGCCAACTTTTTCAAAATATTGTACCGAGGGGTCTGTAACGAGCCAGGCAAGAAGCCCAGGTGGCCCATCGGGGTGTTATATGGTCTGGTAGTATTATATGGAGCCAACAAACAAGAAAAAGGCGATTTAGGCAGTTTTTCGTGGGTGTTAGCCCACGATTCCTGGCACTGCCCGGGGCTCGGGGCCAACTTTCCCAAAAGAGTATACCGAGAGGTCTCTAACGAGCCAGGAAAGAAGCCCAGGTGGCCCACCGGGGTTGGATATGGCCTGGTAGTATTTTATGGGTCAAGGAATAAGAATTAGGTAATTTGGGCAAGTTTTCGTGGGTGTTAGCCTACAGTTCTTAGCGCTGCCCGGGGCTCGGAGCCAGCATTCCCAAAAAATTATATAGAGTGGTCTGTAAAGAGTCATGCAAGAGGCTCAGGTGGCCCACGGTGGTTGGATATGGCCTGGTAGTATTTTATTTGCAAAGGAACAAGAAAATAGCGATTTGGGCAGTTTTTCATGGGTGTTAGCCCACGGTTCCTGGTACTGCCTAGGGCTCGGGGCCAATTTTCCCAAACAATTATACTGAGGGGTCTGTAACGAGCAAGGCAAGAGGCCCAGGTATCCCTCCAGGGTTGGATATGGTCTGGTAGAATTTTATTTTCCAAGGAACAAGAAACGGGCGATTTGGACAATATTTCGTGTGTGTTAGCTCACGGTTCCTTGCGCTGCCCGGGTCTCGGGGCCAACTTTCCCAAAATATTTTATCGAGGGGTCTGTAACGAGCCAGGCAAGAGGCCCAAGTGGCCCGTCGGGGTTGGATATGGCCTGGTAGTATTTTATGGGCCAAGGAATATGAAACAGGCGATTTGGACAATTTTTCATTAGTGTTAGCCCACAGTTCCTGTCGCTGCTCGAGCCTCTAGGCCAACTTTCCCAAAATATTATACCGAGTGGTCTGTAAGCGAGCAAGGAAAAAGGCCCAGGTGGTTGGCCGGGGTTGGATATGGCCTGGTAGTATTTTATTTACCAAGGAACAAGAAACAGGAAATTTGGGCAGTTTTTCGTGGGTGTTAGCCCATGGTTCCTGGCGTTGCCCGGGGCTCAGGGCCTATTTTCCTAAAATATTATACCGTGGGGTCTATAATGAGCCAGGAAAGAGGCCCAGGTGTCCAGGCAGTGTTGGATATGGCCTGGTAGTATTTTATTAGCCAAGGAACAAGAAACAGGCGATTTGGGTAGTTTTTTGTGGGTGTTAGCCCACAGTTCCAGGCGTTGCCCGAGGCTCGGGGGTAACTTTCCCAAAAATGATATCGAGGGGTGTGTAACGATCCAGGCAAAAGGCCCAGGTTGTCCGCCGGGGTTGGATATGGCCTGGTAGCATTTTATGGTCCAATGAACAAGAAATTGGTGATTTGAGCAGTGTTTTGTGTGTGTTAGCCCACGGTTCCTGGCGCTGCCCAGGGCTCGGGGATAACTTTCCAAAAAAATTATACCGAGGGGTTTGTAACGAGCCAGGCAAGAGACCCAGGTGGCCCGTCGGGGTTAGATATGGCCTGGTAGTATTTTATGGGCCAAGGAACAAGAAACAGACGATTTGGCTAGTTTTTCATTGATATTAGCCCACGGTTCCTGGCGCTGCCCAGGGCTCGGGGCCAACTTTCCCAAAAATATATACTGACTGTAATGAGTCAGGAAAGAGGACCAGATGGCCTGTCGGGTTTGATATAACATTGTAGTATTTTATGGGCCAAGGAACAAGAAATAGGCGATTTGGGCAGTGTTTCATGGATTTTAGCCCACGATTCCTGGCGCTGCCCGGGGCTCTGGGATAACTTTCCCTAAAAATTATACTGAGGGGTCTATAACAAGCCAAACAAGAGGCCCAGTGGCCCGCCGGAGTTGGATATGGCCTGGTAGTATTTTATGGGCCAAAGAACAAGAAAAAGGCGATTTAGGTAATTTTTTGTGGGTGTTAGCCTACTGTTTCTGGCGCTGTCTGGGGCTAGGGTCAAACTTTCCCAAAATATTATACCGAGGGGTTTATAATAAGCCAGGTAAGAGGCCCAGGTGTCCCTCCAGGGTTTGACATGGCCTGGTAGTATTTTATGGGCCAAGGAATAAGAAACAAGCAATTTGGGCAATGTTTTGTGGGTGTTAGGCCACGGTTCTTGGCGCTGCCCGGGGCTTGGTGCCAACTTTCCCAAAATATTTTACCAAGTGGTCTCTAACGAGCTAGGCAAGAGGTCCAGGTGGCCCGCCGGGGTTGGATATGAATTGGTAGTATTTTATGGGCCAACGAACAAGAAACAGACAATTTGGGTAGTTTTTCATGGATGTTAGCCCACGGTTCTTGGCGCTGCCCGGGCCTCTAGGCCAACTTTCCCAAAGAATTATACCGAGGGGTCTGTATCGAGTCAGGCAAGAGGCCCAATTTTTCATGGTTGTTAGCCCACAATTCCTGGCGCTGCCTGCGCTCTGGGCAACTTTCATAAAAAAGTATACCTATGGGTCTGTAACGAGTCAGGCATAAGGCCCAGGTGGCCCGCCGGGTTTTGATATAGCCTGGTAGTATTTTATGGGTCAAGGAATAAGAAACAAGCGATTTGGACAGTTTTTTATGGGTGTTAGCCGACGATTCTTGGCGCTGCGCGTGGCTTGGGGCCAACTTTCCCAAAAGATTATATGGAGTGGTCTATAACGAGCCAGGCAAGAGGCCCAGGTGGCCCGTCGGGGTTGGATATAGACTGGTGTATTATATAGGCCAAGGAACAAGAAATAGGCGATTTGGAAAGTTTTTGGTGGGTGTTAGCCCACGGTTCCTGGCGCTGCCCGAGGCTCGGGGCCAACTTTCCCAAAAGATTATACCGAGGGGTCTATAACGTGTCAGGCAAGAGTCCCATGTGGCCTGCCGAGGTTGGGTATATCCTGGTAGTATTTTCTGGGCCAAAGAACAAGAAACAGGCGATTTGGACAGTTTTTTGTAGGTGTTAGCCCACGGTTCCTGGAACTGCCCAGGGCTCGGGGCCAACTTTCCCAAAATTTATATCGAGGGGTCTGTAATTAGCCAAGCAAGAGGCCCAGGTGGCTTGTCGGAGTTGGATATGGCCTGGTAGTAGTTTATGGACCAAGGAACAAGAAACAGGCGATTTGGGCAGTTTTTTGTTGGTGTTAGCCCACGGTTCCTGACGCTGCCCGGGGTTCGGGCCAACTTTCCCAAAATATTATATCGAGGGGTCTATAACGAGCCAGGCAAGAGGCCAAGGTGGCCCGTTGTGGTTGGATATGGCCTGGTAGTATTTTATGGGCCAAGGAACAAGAAACGGGCGATTTAGGAAGTTTTTCGTGGGTGTTAGCCCACGATTCCTGGCGCTGCCTGGGCCTCCAGGCCAACTTTCCCAAAACATTATACCGAGGGGTCTGTAACGAGCCAGGCAAGAGGCCCAGGTGGCCTGCCGTGGTTAAATATGGCCTGGTAATATTTTATGGTCTAAGGAACAAGAAATAGGCATTTAGGCAGTTTTTTCTTGGGTGTTAGCCCACGGTTCCTGGAGTTTCCCGGGGCTCAAGGCCAACATTCCAAAAAAATTATTCTGAGGGGTCTCTAACGAGCCAGGTAAGAGGCCTAGGTGGCCTGCCAGGTTGGATATATCCTGGTAGTATATTCTGGCCAACGAATAAGAAATAGGCGATTTGGGCAGCTTTTCGTGGGTGTTAGCCCATGATTCCTGGCGCTGCCCAGAGCTCAGGGCCAACTTTCTCAAAAAATTATACCGAGGGATCTGTAACGAGTCAAGCAAGAGGCCCAGGTGGCCCGCTGGGGTTGGATATGGCCTGGTAGTATTTTATGGGCCAAGGAATAAGAAACAAGCGATTTTGATAGTTTTTCATGGGTGTTAGCCCACGGTTCCTGGCGCTGCACGGGGCTCGGGGCCAATTTTCTTAAAATATTTTATCGAGGGGTCTGTAACGAGTCAGGCAAAAGGCCCAGGTGGCCCGCCGGGATTACATATGGCCTGATAGTATTTTATGGGCCAAGAACAAAAAACAAGCAATTTGGGCAGTTTTTCGTGGGTGTTAGCCCACGGTTCCTGGAGCTGCCCGGGGCTCGGGGCCAACTTTCCCAAAAAATTATACCGAGGGGACTATAACGAGTCAGGCAAGAGGCCCAAGTGGACCGACGAGGTTGTATATGGCCTGGTAGTATTTTATGGGCCAAGGAACAAGAAATAGGCGATTTGGGCAGTTTTTCGTGGGTGTTAGCCCGCGGTTCCTAGCGCTGCCCGAGGCTCGAGGCCAACTTTAGCAAAAGATTGTACCGGGGGGTCTGTAATGAGTGAGGCAAGAGGCCCAAGTGGCCCGCCGGGGTTGAATATGTCCTGGTAGTATTTTATGGTCCAAGGAACAAGAAACAGACAATTTGGGTAGTTTTTCGTGGATATTAGTCCACTGTTCCTTGCGCTGCTTGGGGCTAGGGTACAACCTTCCCAAAAACTTATACTGAGGGGTCTGTAACGAGTCAGGCAAGAGTCTCAGGTGGCTCTCCATTGTTGGATATGGTCTGATAGTCTTTTATGGTCCAAGGAACAAGAATTAGGTGATTTGGGCAGTTTTTTGTGGTATTGAGCCCATGGTTCCTGGCACTGCCCGGGGCTCGGGGCCAACTTTCTAAAAAAGTTATACCGAGGGGTTTGTAACAAGTCAGGCAAGAGGCCCACGTGGCCCGCCGAGGTTGGATATGGTTTGGTAGTATTTTATAGGCTAAGGAACAATAACAGGCGATTTGGGCAGTTTTTTGTGGGTGTTAGCCCACGGTTCCTGGCGCTGCCCGGGGCTCGGGGCCAACTTTCCCAAAAAATTATTACGAGGGGTCTGTAACGAGCTAGGCAAGAGGCCCAGGTGGCCCGCCGAGCTTGGATATGGTGTGGTAGATTTTATAGGGCAAGGAACAAGAAACAGGTGATTGGGCAGCTTTTCATGGGTGTTAGCCCACGGTTCCTGACGTTGTCGGGGTCTCGGGGCCAATTTTCCCTAAAAATTTTATCGAGCGGTCCGTAATGTGTCCGACAAGAGGCCCAGGTGGCCCAGCAGGGGTGTAGATCGCATGGTAGGATTTTATGGGCCAAGGAACAAGAAAAGTGCAATTTCAACAATTTTTCGTTGGTGTTAGCCCACGGTTCCTGGCGCTATCCGGGGCCAACTTTCCCAAAAAATTATACCGAAGGGTCCGTAATGATCCCGTTAAGAGGCCCAGGTGTGCCGACAGGGTTGGAGATCGCTTGGTAGGATTTTATGGGTCAAGGGAGTGGAAACAAGTAATTTCGACAGTTTTTCATAGGTGTTAGCCCACAATTCTTGGCGTTGCCCGGGCTGTGGGGCCCCGAACAACGCTTGGTAGGATTTTATAGTCTCCAGTACAGGAAGCAGGTTTTTTTGGCAGGTTTTCATGGGTGTTAGCCCTTGGATTTTGGAGCTGTCGCGGCTTCACGCTCATTTTTCCCAAAAAATTATACGAGCCCATCCGTAATTAGTCTCTAGAATTCGTGGACTTAACACCCATAAATTTTTTGAGAAAATTCATACGGTGTTTGCTATTTTCACGTAATTTTTTTCATTATATCCAATGTTAACAGATGGCCCAAACAAGATCCAAAATCCAAATCAACATGTTAACTTAAAACCAAAGGCATTAAAACAACAAATAAAAATGTTACCTTAAAGAACGGAAGGTTTATTTTCTGGTCGTATGGTATAACATGAGATAGATACTGTGGGAATAATAAAATCTTAAGGTTGCAGATTTACAGCCAAGGAGAGTTGTAAATGGGAGTTGCTACAGATTTAACTTGAAGATACTTATGAAGTCCTTCCATCCCTAAATCTCTTTCAAAGCCACTGCATTTGTATCCTCCATATGGGCAATCCGGATCGAAAGCAAAGTAACAGTTTATCCAGATAACACCAGCTCGAATCGATCTTGAAACTGTGTTGGCAATGTTCAAGTTATTGGTCATCACACCTGCTGCTAGTCCATAACTTGTACAGTTTGCTCTCTTGATCACCTCCTCTACCGTCCTGCAATTCCTCGCGCCATTTCAGATACATTTTAAGCTATATGTAGACATCTTTTAGGCACTGAAACTCTCTTTACTCTTTGAAAATGCTAATAAGGGAGGTGAACTTACTTGAACTTCATTACTGCCAGAACAGGTCCAAATATTTCTTCTTTTGCGATTTTCATATTATCCTGCCGAAAGCATTATGAAGATCTGTAAGTAAACAACAACAACATATCCGGTGAAATCTTACAGAGAGGGTCCGGGAAGGATAGAGTGTATCTAGACCTTACTAGAACCGTGTGGAGGTAGAAAGACCCTCATCTCAAGTAAAACAAATTAAAGTTGTAATAAAAAGGAAAAACAACAGTGAAGAAAACCTTCCAACTAATAAGAAAGCAGTATCGAGCATATAGGCAAGGGACAGTAACATCAACCAAATAGTGCGATCACATAAACATAATTAGCAACAGATGGTAACAGATAACAAAAGCAAGAAACTACATGAATAAGGATAATATCGCAACAGACACGGTACTCTAGAGTACCACCATCAAGCCTAATACCGTGGAAAAGCAAGACCACACTCTGTTCCTTCATATCCTCTTATCTGGAAGATGTAAGTAACATATATATTGTATGTTTCATCTCCGCAATCAAAATGCAACAATGATAATTTCAAAATGCTTACTTCAACATCAATAAATATGGTTGGTTCAACGAAATAACCCTTCCTATTCAATGCATTGCCACCAGTGAGTAATTTTGCACCTTCCCTCTTGCCATGCTCAATGTATGAAAGTACTCTCTCAAACTGTTTTTTATCAACCTGCATCAGGTAAACAGTGAGTTAGAGTAGACACGGTGAAATGCATTTGCGGTTTTGGTAAAGACGAGTAGAAACATCTTAAAAGAAGAGTTCAAATGTATACTTGGGGTCCTTGTTGAGAATTTGGATCAAAAGGATCGCCAACCACCCATGTGTTTGCCATCTCTTCCAATTTTTTGACAAATTTATCATAAATACCTTCTTGGACGAAAAGACGAGATCCAGCAACACAAATTTCTCCCTGGATAAGAATTGAAAGCAAGGAACGTCGCAAATTACCTCACTTACGTTTGAGACATAATAAAGAATGATGTATAATGAAAAGTATGGAATTCAGTTTACCTTGTTGTATAGGATTCCAATTAGGGCAAGTGGTGCAACTTTGTCAACATCTACATCATCGAATACTATAAAAGGCGACTTCCCTCCCAATTCTAGCGAGACAGGTTTTAAATTGCTTAACGCAGCAGCCTGCATTACTAGACGTCCTACTTCTGTTGAACCTGTGAAGCTTATCTGAATAAAAAACACACATTACAAACTGGTATGATTAGCCAAGACCAAGGCAGTACTCTAACTTTCATTTGCCTTTCATTTTTCATGTACAAATATGTCAATTGGGAATCACCTTGTCTACGTCCATATGCGAGCAAAGTGCAGCACCAGCAGTAGATCCAAATCCTGTTACGACATTGATCACTCCATCAGGAACACCTGCCTGTTTTGAAAAAGAGGAAACACAATATTTCAGTGTCATATAATTAACTGATTTGATATGATAGTTTCGAGCAGACGAGAATGAAATATTACCTGCTTAGCCAATTGAGCATAATAGAGAGCGGAAAGAGGAGTTTGTTCAGCAGGTTTGACAATCATAGTGCAACCAGCTGCTAATGCAGGGCCAACCTTCATAACAAACATCTGAGTTGGGAAATTCCAAGGGATAATGTGTCCGACAACACCAATTGGCTCGAGTAACGTGTACCCTTGTAACTCGCGTGACATTTTGAGAGTCGTCCCATGAATTTTATCGGCTGCACCAGCATAATAACGAATGACCTCCGCTGCAGCTGGGATGTCCATGTTCTTTACAGGAGCAAATAACTTTCCTGCATCCATTGCATCCAATGCTGCTATTTCCTCTACATTTTCTATGATTAAGTCCGCGAATTTCAGCATTATCCTTCTCCTCTCCTAAATGTAACCGCAATGCAAAGTAAGACGATGCAAACTTGAATTTAAGCAGTTACAAAATCAACTTATAAGTAGGGTAATTGAATCCAAATAAAGGCAGATATAACTTTTGGACAAGAATAGTGAGTTTAACCATGAAACTTAGCATGACTCTTGATTACTAATAGATTCTCTCAAAGTGAAGATATATTTTTCAATTTTACATCTCTAGCACTGTGTGACTGTTTCTTTCATTGTGTTTATCTTATTATCTTATTGTTGTTACTGCTTCTTTTTCATCCCTCTTTGACTCGAGGATCTACCGGAAACAACCTCCCTACAATTGATACTACGGGTAAGATCTCCTTACACACTACCCTTCCCAAGACCCCACGTGTAAAATTATACTTGGTTTGTTGTTTTTGTTGCTCTGTAGTAGAGCAGAAATTAATCTGTTTACTAATTCACATTAGTTAGAATTTTACTACTAATAGAAACTAAAGGCGAATTTTGGCAAAATTAAAAAGACAGACAAATAATGCATTCATTTAGTAGTGTTGTGGAACACGTTTCATGACTAATAATTGATTTAATAGTACTTTGAAAATATTTGACCTTTTAAAAGGTGTACTTTTTCACCTTATGATAGTTTCAAATTTACTTTTTTGGTGAATGATACATGTGATATTTCACAATAAAATGAAAGTTGAAATATATTACTAATTTTTGTTTTCAAAGATACTATTTCAACCAACTTGCATGTAACTTAGATTTGGAAAGTTATACTAGGTAGGTTGTATCTTTTTTCTTTTGAAACAAGTGGATCCCAAACTTTTGTTTGAAACAAACAAGTCAATAAAAGTGTTCTACTAAACTTCTTAATGAATGGTCAAACTTTTGACACATACCTAATGTACCTTTTGATCTAGTAAATTATAATTGTATGTCGGACTATGTTACATAAATAGAAACGAAGAAAATAGAATATACCTTGGGAGTTGAGCGAGGCCAAGGGCCATTGTCAAAAGCTTCACGGGCAGCTTTGACAGCTAAATCAATATCATCCTTGTCACCTTCACTGACTCTTGCAATAACCTCTTCATTTCTTGGATCTATCGTTTCAAACGTATTTCCTGTAATAAACGGTTGAATCAGAATTTTTATTAAAAAAATTTAAAATGAAGAAGTCGAGAAAATTTAATATATATTATTACTCTTTATCTCAGCTTCTATGAATTAAAAAAAATCCACAAAAATGTATAGATTTTTAAGAATAATTTTGCAATATTACAAAAGGTTTTCTATATTTATTAAATTTGATTTAGGCTATATCTCATTAATTAAGATGGAAAAAATATATATGATGTGGTTCATGCAATACATAAAAAAACATTAGTAATTTAGTACTTCTAAGCATACAAAAAATGCCAAAAATACATTTATAGTGTCCACTACTCAATTATTAGTTCTAGACATTTCTATCTTGAAACAATAAAAAATTCGAATTCAAACTTAAAATAATATATTAAGAAAACATATATTATGTAGTTATAGAAAAAAAAATTGTTGACAAAAATACTATTCATCTTATTTATTACTTTTATTTATCTTAATTTATGTGATATAGTTTAAATTTTAAAAATTAAATAATTTAATTTGAGAGTAAATTTAGAGATGAAATTCTTTTTTTTAAAATAAAATTTACATAATTAAAAATTATATAAAAATAAGAAAAATTGCAATATTTAAAAACTATATAAAAGTTTGTTTATATTTCAAAATTTAATATGTGCCACATAAGTTAAGACACAAAAAATACCTAAAAAGAAAAAAGAAAGAAAGAGTCGAGGGGGTTGATAGACCTAAACACTCCCTTCGTTCACATTAGTTGTCAAATTTTATTTAATACACATTAAAAGAAATTAATATTTTACGCATATTAATTAATTAAGTCTCAAATATATTTAGGGCATTGGAATGATCTTAGCTCCTGAATATTCGAACAATAAAAAGAAAAACGAAAAAAATAAGATTGAGACAATTATGAATTTCATTCAATTTCTTTTACTTGATCGAACAGCCTCAAATTCAGTTATTTCAACTACATTAAATGATCTTTCAAATTGATAAAGACTCTCTAGTTTATGACCGCTTCTCTATGGTACCAGTTGTTGCTTCAGTGAATTTGCTTCACTAATATGCTCACGCTTTGACTTTGATCGTTATGGACTCGTACCAAGATGGAGTCCTAGACAGGCGGATTTAATTTTAACAGTTGGAACAATAACAATGAAAATAACCCCCGTGAGATTACATAAGCAAATGCCTGAACCAAAATATGTTATTGTTATGGGAGCCTGTAACTCATTATATTTTTTAAATATCAACTCAGTAAGAATAACTTGAGAGTATAATAAAAAAAAAATCTTCTACCTGATATAACTATAGTTTTCGACTTCGAGTTTTGATATAGAAAAAAGTTCTTTTCCAAATTAAGCTGTCACAAATTCAAATAAATTGAACTTCAATATAAATATCAAATTTTTATCTCAACTATTTATGCACGACAAACGGCCTCTTAGACATACAACAGATTCATTGAGGCAATTTCACAAACAGATAGAGAGAAAATCAGGAGTATAAAAAGTATAACTAATCAACCAATTCGCCATTAATGGCGACAGAGAAACTCCACACAGAGAGAGATGCACAAAGCGTACAGATTAGGTTCTATAAGCATTTTACAGAAACATTCAAACGTAGAATCGAATCTGCAGCAAACAGCAGATTTTCTTTAACAGAAGAAACAGAGATTAGAAAGGTATAAATCGATCAAACCTGAAACGGAATCGACGAATTCGCCATTGATGAAGAGTTTTGTGAACTTAATTTTTGGAATTTGAAAGTGAGTTTCTGAATTCCCATTCGATTCCACCATTTTTTCTCCCTTGTGGTATTGTTGCCGTGGTGTTCTGTGTTTTATGCTATGGAATAGCAACAGCACATGCGTATATGCACCATATATATAGGCTGAAAGCCTGCCGGGGTCTTTTTCTCGTGGGGGTCGGTTAAAGAAATATCAATACTTAGGTTGATTTATTTTTTTTTGGGACGTAATGATATATTCGATGTAATTTTATAATTAATTTATCTATATACTATATTAAAATTGTGAAGAACTTTAGAAATGTTGTTTGAATTTTTTGCCCTTCATTAAAACACTTCTCTTTAGACAAAATCGTCTTTTTACTATCTTTTTTATTATTATTTTAATAATATTAAATATTAAATTTAACAAATATAATAAAAATTAAATGAAGAAGATTTCTTTA
>JBCEWC010002036.1:0-36756 GCA_038996855.1 Solanum aculeatissimum
TATTTGAACGAGAAATTTTATAAGTTATTATTATTTTATCATAAATAATGTTGGATTGTCTTTGACAATAAAATATAATTATTGATTTAATAATATATGATTACCTAATAATTTTGTAATTACTTATCTTATATATTTCGATATAATTTAATTTTAACTTCATTTACATTTCAAAATATTAAATTTGATGAAATCTTTTTATGTTTGAAAATTTTTTCATATAAATATGAAAATATTATTCTCCGCAAAATCACTCCCATGAGATCAATTACTTCCTTTTCATTTGTTCCCCCAACGTTCAATTTTTTTTTCTTTTTACTCCAATTCATTTTATAAAACCTCACCAATTCATACATCTAGGAGGATCCCACCCTTATTTTTCCTTTTTCCATTTTTCAATCACAGATTTTTCTTATTTCCAATTTCAAATGGCAAAAAGGAATTTTATTTTTGAGAATAGTTTCTCAAGAATTCTTTTCATATTCATTTTCCTTTCCTTGTTTTTTTAATCACATGGAGATTGACAGAAGAAAAGGATTGGAGCCATTGCTAAAAAAATATCGCCACTTTAATTTAGATACTCAGACACCATTGATCACCGTCCGATTGTAGCTTCATTTTCTAATCCTAAAAGCACCATCATGAACTTCAGCCACTGATTCAAAATTACTATCATAAAAAAGTCACGAACCACCTTGGAATCACCTTTATTCCTCCAAGTATAAATGAAACCCCACCTTAACGACGACTTTAATCACTCCTATTTTGGTTCGATATTTTAGAGTTTTCAGCAAGAAGGATTTGTTCATGAAGTCACAGAAGATTCGATTATATCCTCAATTCAACTGTATGTATATTTGGTCTGAAAAGAGTTATATTTGTCATGTATCTATTGTGGCTAGACGTTGTGTTATTTACCATTTTATAGCATATTTTATTTGTGGCTTTAATTGTAGTTAAAAGGATCATTTTTGTATCACGATTAGTGTTCATGAGAAATATGCAGTAGCTTCTATTAAGCAAATAGTGTTTTTGTTTTGATTGAAGACGTGCTATATTTGTTATAAGATGAAGAACTTGATAACTTGTTATATTGGATGCTTCACTACAGTTGGTTACCAAGTTGTGTTTAAGTTGGCCAATTGACGTTTTGTCAATTGTTTATTGCCAACATGAATTCGGTCAATTTGCTCGGGTGGAAGTGTTGTTTTCGAATTAAACTTTGGTCATTTTCTTCAAATGCTTGCAGTATAAATTTTTGTTGAATTTCGTCGAATAGTTTTGAATACTTTTATTATCGTTTTAACATTTTAACTATAAGAACAAATGAGGTCTAGACTTTATTTAAGACCCGAAGTAGTCATTTAATCGTGAGAAATGAGGTGAGATACAAATTAATTTAGTTTGAATCTTCCTATGTGCTTTGTTTGATGTACTTACTCTTTTTAAAACTATTTTCCTTCTTATGTGTTTACTTTGATTTAGAGTCTTTAGCACTTTATCATTTAGTTTTTATTTGATCAGTTAAATCCTAAGAACAAACATGCTCTCACCCCTTTTTGAATATTATTACATGTACATCTTAATGAAATTATGTCGCTTGGAGTTTCAACCATGACGAGTGAAGGAGTCAAAGCACGAAGCAGAGCTTAGGTAGAATTGCCACCCCAAAAGAGACCAGGTACGTTTTGGGACATGATGAAAAGGCAAACTATAGCTGACTTCTTGTATGAAGCGCATATATAGCTTTATAAAAATTAAAGCAACTCGTTACTCCCTTATTTTCTAAGTTTTATGTGTCACCCTTTTTTTAAAATCTAAAAAACTAGATAACTTTTCATTGGAATTTTTCGCCCATTCCCATTCATAAAAAGGATGTGTTAAATACTTGAAATATTTCTTACAATCTAAACACCAAAGACTTTATTTGATTTTTAAATGTTGAAACATTTTATTTAGTACTCTTGAATAATTTCTTTAAGAATTATTTTCCTCTTGTCTTAAAGAATTTAGAAGAGTTGATCATAAAAAATTGAAATAAAGAGAGTAACATCGCATTGGACCCCTTTTAGCTTTGCCATATCCTAATCTCACTCTTTCTTTCTCTGTACTTTAAATTTGTGTGTTGTCGCGTTATTTGAATTGCTAGGTTGCACGATATATTTTAAACATTTGATTTAGAAGTGATCAGGTTAGTCCTAAATTTTGTACTTTTTTCTTATCATTACTTTTATTTTTGAATTGGATTTCTCTTTTGTTCATATATTCAAATACGTTAAGCATTTTATGGGAAGCAACCACGTCAGTCACTTTTTTTTTATCGTTAATATTATCTATTTTATTTTATCTAGAAATTTGAAAATATATTTTGCTTGGTTGAATTAATAAATTTTTGTGACTTGAACATTTTGTATCTTGTTTATTGTAATATATGCTAGAAATCTCATAACTAGACTTGTTTTTTAATATCATTTGTCTGGGGATATGAGTTTTGTAATTATCTACTTTTCTAAGTTTCAAACGATATATGTTTTCAACATGTGATAGTAAATAAGATGTATGTGATATATTTTTTAGTGTATAATAAAATATTTCATTTCATATTTTATTTTTATCTTTATTTAGTTCACTTAGTTATTGCCTTTTTTATATTTGCCTTGTTATGTTGCATGCAACTTTGTCACTTTAGAATGTTGTAAGAATGAGCTTTTTATGCTAATCAAGTATCTATTTTAATTGTTCTAATTAAGTGAAATTTTTTATGTGTTTAATATCTTATGTTTAGCCTAAAAATGTGATTGTTTCGTTGACCTTTATTTGTCATGTTTATCCCCACATAAATGCGAGATACGGTCGGGACCCACATTTGTGGACCTCGAAGGGTGCTTAACACCTTCCCTTCGAGGTAACTTGAACTCTTACCCGATCTCTGGTTGACGTAGACTTAGATTTAGTCTTTAGGTTAGAAATGGTGTCCTAATGCACCTTAACTCATTAGGTGGCGACTCCTATTTTTTTAAAATCCCAAAAGAGTCTTTGCCACGACATCGTCCAGGTTCCTTTTTTAGCGAGAAAAAAATGGAGCGCGACAATATCCTTTTAGAGACTAGAAATCTGGTCTCAATAGACCATTGATATATTGATATTCAGGTCGTTAAATATCTTTTACGACCTTCGACAACCAGTCCTAGCAAACCTTTAGAGACGAGTATGAGTTGGTCCTAGAATAACATTAGAGACCATTAAGAATCTGGTCCTAAGATACCAGTCCTAGTAAAACTATTAGAGACGATCATAAGTTGGTCCTAAGATATCAGTCCTAGTAAAACTTTTAGAGACGAGCATGAGCTGGTCCTAAGATACCCGTCCTAGTAAAACTTTTAGAGACGAGCATGAGCTAGTCCTAGAATAACATTAGAGACCATTAAGAATCTGTTCCTAGAATGAATCTAGCAACCATATCAAACTAGTCCTAAGATAACTTCAAAGATGAACAATAAGCTAGTCCTAAAAATGGCTTTACAAATGATCGCAAAAACTCTGGTCCTGGATTAACCTTAGAAATGGCCAATAATTCTTGCGTCTAATTTACCATTAGTGATCGTAAATCCATTGATATCACAAAAATCTAAACTCATCAACAGTTTTTAAATTACTACTAAAATCATTATACAAAAAGTAGAGAACGGGACAAGAAAAGAGAGACAAAGAGTGCAATTGATTACTATAAATCTGTAAACAACATGCCATGATGTTATTTTCAATTTGCTCGACAAAAAACCTTAGATAACATTCATCAAAATTAATAATAAGTTAGTGAATCTTCTAATGTTGTATCTTCACTGAAGAAAGATCAAAAGTTGGACAGAAAACTTCAACATTCAGTCCTTGCCAAGAGATATCCACAGACATCAACAAAACTACAAGAAATAAGAAAAATCTATTAGAAAAATGTTGGAATATGTTAACCAAGAGTCCAACATATATTTTGAAGAACCTAAACTAAATAATATTTGGTAAAAAATAGAAATAAATGAACTGAATGAAAAGCTTAAGAGATGAGTAGGAAGAACAATTTACACTTTGTTTCTATCGACCTCTATATTTCACAATGTCGTCATCGTGTATAAGCAGTTGCGTCTACGTAAGAAAACAAGGCTCAACTATGAAAAAACTCATCCCAACAATCAGCAGTAATCTTACGTAAGAAAACAGGACTCAACTATTAAAAAAACTCATCCCAACAATCTGTGCAGTAATCATACGTAAGAAACAGACAAACTTATGAAAATTTTAACCTATTTAATGTTAGAAAAGAGGAAGAAAAAGAAGAGGAGCTTGAAAAAACAAGAAAAAAAAGTAATCTGAAGAAGTAACTCCATCGATTAGAAGAGGAACAAACCTGAAATTCTGTTTCACTGAGCAACTGAGCAGCAACAAATAAGCTATTGGATTCGACATTAAGGCAGAGATATGATAGAAATCCCCTAGCGTTGAAACAGAGCAGAATCAGCCAATGAAGAGCTTTTAGAAAAACAGTGTACAAAGGTCAATATTTTCATCTCAAGCTACCAAATTTCTATTTTTCCTATAAAAAGAATCAGGAGATTAAGGATCCAATTCTAAAATAAAATAAAGCAATTATTGCTTTTCAAGTTCATTGTGGTCCTTCGTATTTAAATTTGAAGAAGCAAAAACATTGCACACCCATATTTCTCTTATTTAATAAGTTATATGCTACCTGACGCTACTTAGAATGTTCCACTGGAGTCTGTAATGGTTGAGAAAAAAAATGTGACTCCTAATATGAATAAATGTGTTGCTCCAGCTCAACAGCTTTCTAGCAAATAACAAAAATCATTCCCAACAAAAAGCTACGACAAAGGACCAGATCAAATGCCTAAGGCAGGGTATACTTTGGATGAAATCATAGCTACATCTCTTCTCTCACAAATTAAATCTGTAAATCTGAAGCCATAAAATCACAAAGGTGAAAAAATGTGTAATTCAAGTTCCTCGTCTTTGAGTTTCATCAAGTTTACACTCCGACATTCCTTGAAGTAGAGTCATTTAATTTGTAGACACTAAAATTTTATGAGAGTCTACAAGACGTGTTCGATTTCAGTTAGGTTTCTTAGAGGATAGTCTACTCTAACCTCTAGCTTATGCCTATATGAAGGGTATTATATTCCCTTAAAGAATCATTTCAAATATCCCATGAACTTTGGGGATGTTCACAAAGATATCACAAAGATATCAAATATTGTATTTCTCAAAGAAATCTCGAATATCACATAATTTCTTGGATATTCAGAAAAAGAACATGAAGATTGTCACGCTCTGGGAGGTTACCCTTGGTGTGACCGGCACTCAAAGACTATTTCTAGTCTCCAAACGAACTACTTGGTCTCATCGTCACTTCATACTCAACAGCGGAAGAAAATACTCAAATAATAAGCATCATATTGATAGATATAACTCTACTAAAACATAGTTTCCAATGAACAAGTTTGGAAATATCAATACTCAACAATCCTCTACTCAATATCTATAAAGCCTCTACATCTAAACAACTAGATGGTACCATGACATGTCATGGCTACCCGACTCAAAGAAATTAAAATAAAATACTTAGTGTAAGAAAAGAGATCCTCTGAAGGCAAGGAGGGCTCACCAACTCTGAAAGCTCAGAACTGAACCTCAACGGTGCATCTGCCGAAGTCCTCTAATATTTGTCTCTGCATCATAAAACGATGCAGTCCAAATGGACGTCAGTACATTGAATATACTGGTATGTAAAATGGCTGGAAAGGAAAGGGCATACTTAAGGATGCTCAACTCAAGTAACTCAACTCGAAAATCTACTCATCTCCACTCAGTAAATCATGCAACTTAATACTAAAATCATGCTTTGAAAATAAACTCAATAATATACGACTCATGTCAAATCATGCAATTTGTATAGTAAAATAATTTTTCTAAAAGAAACTCTAGCATGCAATTCAGCCAAATCAGTTATGCAAAATTAGGGAGTATCTCTAACTGACAAGACTCACACCACCATAGCTGGTGATGTACCACGAAAAAAGACGTCGTTGTTCGTCTGTCCGTTACTTGCCAAGGTAAGGACACTCACCTCTACTTTTCCGATCCTCATGCCTTGTCCAGCGTTTTGGGACAAGAGTCGCTAGAGTTAACTACACCACTATCCTACGCGGGCAACGTAGTTCTGGGGCTATGAGCCGTTAATTCACTCTATCCAACTCGGTGTTCAATACTACTCTAAAACCATCAAGTAAATACATTATTAAAAATATCTCATCAAGTTCATTGGACCTTGATTTAAACATCAAACTCATCTTAATACATCATCATCATCTTCCATCAATAAAAAAAAAAAATTTGAAAATCATTTACATCGTTGTGAAAACATCTACTCAAAACGTCATTTAAACTAAATACAGTTTTATCAAAATTAATTAAAACATACATCATCTCATCAACACTCTTTCAATTTCTTATTTATGCTCAAAAACTCATATTCATGCAGACCCAATAAAACATGCTAAAAAAATTTATCTTTGTTAGACTTACAAAACGGTCATAAATCTCAATTTGAAATAATGCATAAAATCAAATATGATTCTCAATTAGGTTTCACGTGAATGAAGACATGAACATGCATCCAATCCAATACCAACTCATGAAGATCATTAATACGCTTTTATGTACAAGAAAACTCAATAGGACAACAATCGACTCAAGAAATCAATTCAAGAATTAGGGTGAAACTCTATTCGAACTCAATTAGAAGAACTCACATGTGGGGCGCGTGGATGAACTCAATCCATGACTCGTATATGATTTCGTGAAATTACTCTCCTCTGGCAGTGTTTAGTAAAATGACCATAACTTTTGACTCCAAACTCCAAATGATGTAAAACCAGTTGCGTTGGAAAACTAATTCAAAGAGCTTTCATTTGATAGGTCATGGGACACCTAATTCGTTGTGTGCTAAGAGTTATGGTTGTTTAAAGTTGACCCTTGCATAATTCAACAATAGAAACTCAATTTATAGGAAAGTTTTGAACTTGATTAAATGCTAAAAGTCTCTTATGACGCTAATCAACTTCTAATGATCTTCACACATATGAGAATGAACCTTAAAATATACGTACATGCAAGGCATCACTAGGTTCAAATTTATATACTTACGACGAAAAAATTCGGATTGTATGAATAGAGTTGTGGGGTATTACAATGACATCAAATATTGTTATTCTTAAAGAAATCTCAAATATCCTATGAATTTTTGGAATATTCATAAAAAGATCAAAATAAGGTTAAAGGAGGTCCAAAACATCTTATGTTCGAAAAATAAGCCACTTATGACCCTTGAATCATGAGAAAATCTTAAGAAAAACAAACAAAATTGTCCTCACATTATTTGTCAATAAAATTATATTTATTTATATTTTATTTGTTATTGTAATTTTTTTTATCACTTTAAAATTTACTAGAATGCGAAGGTGAATTAATCCTATCAATAATTATAACAGACCAAATGATTAATATAAAATAAATAAATTAAAAATTGAAGACCCATCATATGTTTCGTGTGATAGAGGTTACTCGCTGTCGATGTCTTCACAATTTTTGGCTCCGGTCAATTACCAAATTTTACCTACCATTTCTTTATAATAAATTATTATTAATAATTTACTAACAACTATCCACTAGCTTTTTTCTTTTCTGTTAGAATATTTGATCACGAGTGACATCAAATAACACTTTTGGCAAACAATAATAACAATTGTATGCTAAAAACTTTAAATGATAGAACATAAATTATAATTTCAAATAAAATATAATAAAAATATAATTTTATTGATAAATAATGTGAAAATAAATTTATTTGTTCCTTTGACTCTTCTCTCTGAATTTTCTCCGTGATTTAAAGTTCGTTAGTAGCGTATTTCTCAAACTATGATTATTTGGATCTCCTTGAGATTTATTTGATCTCCACGAAAAAAAATTGTGAATCTTTATTTGATTGCCAAGAAGAGTTTAACCACATCTTAATATCATCTTTCTGAATATTCTAGAGTTTATGAAATATGTGAGATATCTATTTGAGAAAAATAAATTACTTTTTATATATGCATGAGCTAGAGTTTATGATACAGGAAGAATCCTAACAGAAATTGAACTCATCCTTTAGAGTCCTTAAAAACAATCACAATATGATGGGTTTATTAAAGGATAAAATATAAGTAGATGTTATATCTATCTTTGTGGGATATAGCTCTTTAATTGATTTATAAATTTCATTTACTAAAATAAGGGTTATTTTGGGGGAAAAAAGTTGATTCCTTTTCAATTATGTAAAATATGATTTATTGTAAATAAAATTTTAAAATAAAAAATCACTTATTTTTAAAACGGAGAAAGTATCATTTAGTGGTCACATGGTAGACTTTCTTCACCATGTGGTAGATAAATGTATTAGGAAGTCATGTAAATCGGCAAGGCATCTTTATCCAATTACCTAACACTCAAACACACATTTCTTCTTGTTGTTGAATTTATACACTTTACTGCAAATTCTTACAAAATAGCTTTCCTTCTAACCGGGCGGCTCAACGATGTTTGTGGCCTAAAGCCAAATCATGATGAAAGGTCTAAATATATATATATGTATATGTTGGAAGACCTTGTTGATTTTTGATAAAAAATTTGTCAACTTCAATTTAAAAGTTTTTTTTTCTTTTTTTCTGAAGATGTAGTTGTTATAAAAATTATTGACATTATTTTGTAAGCAATATATAAATTTGTAAGCAATAATCTAACTTTGTTATTTGATTGAGTATATTAATTATAACATTATCTTATACTTATACCAATTTTTTTAACAATTTTAATTTAAAAGTAAAGTTGAAACTATCAATATGAGTTATTATTATGTTCTAAGGATTTTTTTTTTGTTAAGGTAATACTTTTTTTTTGTGTGTTCTCATCACCTGGTAATTTTAATATTGTCACTAAATAAAAAAGTCAAAAATAATTTTTATATACTTTGAATAGTTTAATCATTTTAAAGTAAATACACTTTTTTTATTTTAAAGTTTTCAATTTTTTTAATAAAAGATATTTTTAAAATTATTATTAGTAAAAAATGGGGTCCCAAAAATTTTGAGGCCTAAAACCTTTGCTTTAGTTGCGTTATGCTAGAGCCAGCAGAGTGCTAAACTTAATATTTGTATATACTTAATAAATTTCTAAATACAAATATACTATTTAAATAAAAGTTACTAAGTCTAATTGAATTTGTACCCAAGCTCTCAACTGAGCGCTGATTTAAATTTATAATTAATCCAGTAACCACCTCACCTATGATAGCATTTGAAGATTCTTTTCTGTGATTTAAATATAAGATCTAGACAAAGGAACTATAAATTTATTCTGAAGCAATTATAAATTTAGTATATGATATGATTATTAGGATATTACAGAAAATATTGTTAACTTTATTAATTAGGTGCATAAAATAAGTAGTGACGAATCATTTCGCAGCTGTTTTCGGTGAATTCAAATTCTCTAGATTTGAAATGCTGATAATTTTTACTCCTACTTGTTAGTATTACTAGTAATGAAAGATCTCGTCTAATGCACGAGTCCAATAGTTATTCATAAATTTATTTTTTAATAATATAATTAAATATTATTAAATTATTTTATTAAATGTAAAATAAATATTATTAACATTGATTAATTTTAAATTTAATAATTAAATAATTTTAAAATTTTATTTTAAAATAAATTATAATATATATTTGTGCGGTAGTAAATTATTTCATTTTTTGCACAAAGATTATGTGAAAAAATCCATCGAAATATCCTTAATTAAAATATTTTTTGTCATTGATTGTTGCTTTTTAAAATATTATCGATATTCAAAATAATGAAGATATAATTAAAGTATATGAATTTAAAACTAAAAATTATTATTAAAGCAGGTTCTATAATTTCGAGAAAATTATACACCAATTATATTAAAAATAAAAAAATAATAACTATTTAAATTCTCATAAGAGGGAGTTTGGGATGAAGCAGACACGTCAACAAAGAAGTGTCTGCTTTTCCTCAACTCCCTACAAGTTTAATTCATTTATTTATTTTGAATGAAAGTGCATGCATATAGCTAATAGATTAGTTTTTAATATGAATTTTAAATTATTGAAAGGATTTCAAAGTAACTAATTCAAATGTAACATGAAGTTAAAGAACATATCGAAATCTCGGTTTACTCTATTATTTTAATTTTTTTAATATTTTAATTTTTTTTTAATATTTGAGGGAAGTGTTACAGTAGTGTATATTAGAGTTATAAAGGACATGTATGACAGAGCCAAAACTCATGTAAGACCGGTAGGAGGAGACTCAGAGTATTTTACTGTTGTGATGGGACTTCATCAAGGATCTGTGTTGAGTCCTTTTTTTTTTGCCTTAGTAATGGATGAGTTGACACGGTCTATTCAGGAGGGGTTGTCACGGTGTATGCTATTTGCAGATGACATAGTACTTATTGATGAGACTCAGACTAAAGTTAATGATAGATTGGAGGTTTGGAGATATACTTTGGAATCTAAAGGGTTCAAATTGAGCAGAACCAAAATAAAATACTTGGAGTGTAAATTTAGTGTTGCAAGGGATGAAGCAAATATTGAAGTGATATTTGCCACTCAACCTATTCCAAAGGGAGAAAGCTTTAAGTATCTTGGATCCATCATCTAGAGTAGTGGCGATATCGACGATAATGTCACATATCGTATTAGGGCAGCTTAGACAAAATGGAGGCTTGCTTCTGGAGTATTGTGTGATAAAAAGATACCACCTAAACTTAAAGGCAAGTTGTACAAAATGGTGGTTAGACCATCTCTGCTTTATGGGGTGGAGTGTTGGACAATTAAAAATTCACATTTTCAAAAGATGCAGGTTGCAGAGATGAGGATGTTGAGATGGATGTGTGGACATACCAGGAGTGATAGGATTAGGAATAAGACTATCCGAAAGAAGTTTGAGGTGGCCCCTGTGGCTTACAAGATGAGGGGAGCGAGACTGCGTTAGTTTGGATATGTGCAGAGAAGGAGTATCGATGCTCATGTTAGGAGGTGCGAGAGGTTGGATGTAGGGGTTACACGGAGAGAAAGAGGTAGATCGAAGAAGTATTGGGGGAAGGTGAAAAGACAAGATATGACGAAACTTAATCTCACTGAGGACATGACCTTAGATAGAAAAGAGTGGAGGATGCGTATTAGGGTAGAAAGCTAATAGGAGTAGGTTTTTGTATGGCCTTGTGATATAATAGGTTAGTAGGAGTAGTGATGTCTCTACATCGTATGTTGTTATTATTCATCTTATATCTATTTACTTTTATCGTATTTAAATACTATCATTTGTTTTTCATTATTAGTAATTCTCATTTTTCCTTTTTGTTCTTTTTTCCTTTTTTTTCATATCTAGTATTATCTGCTTATGGGGCTCAATTCTTTTAGACGAGAGTTTTTCGGAAATAACCTCTCTATCTCTATGAGGTAATGGTAAGGTCTGCGTACATTATGCCCTACCCAGACCCCACTTGTGGGATTTCACTGGGTATGTTGTCGTTGTTGTACATTTGAGGGAAGTGTCAAAAATACACTTAAAAATCTCGCTTTTTAGGTTTCAAATCTAAATTATTGAGAACGTGAGTTTCATATCTAGTGCTGGGCATTCAGTTCTTTGGTTCAATTTTAGCAAATTTCAATTTCGTTCTTCGATTTTTTATTTTGAAAAAGTGTGCACTATATATCGAACCGAATCGATTTGATTCAATTTTTTCAAGTTCGGTTCAATTTTGTTTGGTGTTTTTAAAATTATTTTTCGGTGCAAACTAATCAAAAATAAAATGACTACAAAATTAAAGTATATGATACTTAAAAACAAGTTAAATGATGATTTTCCCCCATGGATCACTTATTGTGCTTAAAAAAATATATTTATCTTTGTCAAGAACTTGTGCCTCCAACTATTGCTTGAGGAAAACAAGCATGAAGACGAACCCCTACACCGAACACCGAATTGAAGAATAGAACTTTTGAAAAAACAACACTGACATTGAACCAAAAAACCGAATGAGTTTGGTTCAGTTTAATTTTTTTATTTTTCAGTATTTATGCCTACCCCTATTCATATCTGAACTATCAATCATGCAAAACACACCTCTCTCTTTTATTGCACTCTCATGATGGGGTGTGTCATGTGTATGTATTATACCCTCTCTTTTATTTAAAGAAAGTTGTCACATGACACACATGAAAAAGTATTTCAACTAGACAAAAATTATATAAATTACTAATATTAGTTAAAAGTAAAAGCTTAAAGTAATACTATCCACCCCCCATCATTAGTCTTTTAAAATGAATTTTAGATACTATTTTTTTTTTCAATGAAAAGATTCTACCCCACCCCACTTGACCTTTATATATATATATAGTAGATATGAAAAGGCCCGTTAACGTGCCCAATATTACAAGCTTAAATTTTATTTGTATGTGCTCAATCATATTTTTAAATAATAAATTAATTTTTAATTTTTTTGATAAACACCATGAAAAGTGATAATGAGTATTACTTTGCAGTGATAATTGATTTGTGGAGACCTTCCCTCTACAAAGCTCAACCAATCTCCTTCCTCATCTATTTTCAAGTTATGAAAATTTATGAACTATTTTATATGATAACATTATGAAGAGACGTATGGTATTCTACCTTTGTACATCATTTTGCATTAATTCCATGTGAATTTATGGATTTTTATGAGGATTAAGAAAGTCCTAACTAAGTATTATGATATTATGGTGGGTTACTTTGAATGATTTGAAAAGGACTTTATTTACTCTTCTCATGTCCTAAAATCTTGACTTTTGCATGATTTTGAGTTTACATGCAAACCCACCATGTTTAGTGAAAGTTGTGTACTAAGCTTCTTGTGTTAGTGAAGGCCTTATGGCAAGACATGCAAATTATGAATATAATAAATTTGTAGGACTATTATGCATGCTATGAGATATGAGAATATTGTGAAAATTATGAATGATATGAAGCCCAATGTTGATATTATGAAGCTTTGGTTTTGAAGAACTATTCTATGAAAATATTATGATATTATGATGCTTTGCATATTATCATTATAAGTATGTTTTTAGTATTCCTTGGGATTGTGACCTAGCACCAAAACGACCTTGGTAGATGACCATTGTCCCATAACTATTGTCACCATAGGTTTATAAATTCACTAATGGATCCATATAGCTTGAGTTGCATGATTGACCAAACAGTGTGGTGTTCCTGTACGGAACATGTTAATTAAATACCAAAAAGGGTGGTGTTTCCCTAAAGTTCCTATCACATGTTAATCAAAAAGGGTAGTGTTCTTGTAAGGTGTTTATGAATCATTCTCCATAATGGGGGAGTTTCTGTAAGGTAAATATTTGGTTTACCTCTTACATGTCGGTTACGGTCCCTTCTTATCTATGTATGACATGTTATGTGACTTGATGTTTCTTCATGCATGTTTTGATTCTGACATTGAGTATTCATGACATATTGGATGTATATCTGTTAACTATGATTATGCATATTGTTAAATTATGGATTATGTTCTTTGTTGCATTGCACCCTGCATACTTGTACATTTCAAGTACTAATGCATACTCTTTTTCTTACATGATCTAACCATGTAGGGATCGAAGCTCCTATTCGTCCTCCTCCTCTACGTGGCTAGATGATTCGATTGATGATCTCTTTTGATGAGTCCTCCACTTCAGGGATGATATCTATTTACTTTCATACTTATTCAAGTCTTGTCTATTTATGGACATTTATCTTTTGGGGGTGAGCCCGGAGATGTCTTTGCCCCCGTTCCATTCGTATTAGAGGTGTTGTTAGATATATGGATTTGTATGTTATGAGTTTGACTCTTATTATGCTTATGTAATCATGAAAGACTTCTCTTAGTCCCTTATCCCCTTTTTATCCTTGTTGTATGTTGTTGATGAGATGGAAGTCCCAAGTCCCTAATTTTCTCCATAGTGTGAGTCATACTTACCTGCCCATTAGACATTATTTGCTATGTGCTCATGCTAATCCCCTTCCCTAAATTATCCCCATAGCTTGAATCCAAAGTCTCGCTTCTCTTAGAAATTATGTTTTTGCTTATATATTTATGCTTCCTCAACCAAGGATGTGTTATGTATACTTAAGAGGCTTGTTTGGGTGCCATGGGTTCCCCATTCACCGTGTTACGCTTATGCCCTAGGCTTGGGTCATGATATCAAAGTCCAACTTAAACCCGACCCAGTAAAATATGAAATAAAAGAGGGATAATCAAAATACCCCTCATTTTCTCCTAATTCTCCTCACAAACCAAGACCTACTCCTTTTCTTCTTCCCCTCCGACCAAGTCCGACCACCCTCACCATTTTTTTCGGCGAAAATTCTAGTCATTGAGCACTATTTCGATGAATCCCTAGGGCCCTTCTATATAAATTTTTCTTTAATTTTCTTGACTTTTTTGCCTAAAATTATGGTATGTATTCTTGTAAACCCTTCTAATTATTTGGGTGATTTATCTTTCGCATATAATGGTCTCAATTTTGCTAATTTTCTTGCCCTAGGATCACTGGAATAATCGAATGATTGCATACGTGGGATAGCCATTAACATTGAATTTTAGAATAATACATGATCCCATACATGGTTAACACAAGTTCTTGAATATTCATTGATGTGTTGAACTATTTCGAATGAATTTTTGATTACTCAGTGACGATTCTTGCTTGAATTGTGTGGAAATGAGTATTTTGAGGTCTAAAGGTGATGATAAATAGCCTAAAATTGATTTTTCAATGTTTTTGCATGGGCTGTGTGGTTATATTTTAAATTGGTCAGTGGAAGAAATATATTTTTATTGGATTGACTTGGTATATGAGGGGTAGGGTGGTAATTTGTTTATGCATGTGTTTTGGTTTATTTGGAATGTGTAGGTTTGCATGTTGGAATTATTTACCTTGGTTTGAGTTGCCACTGCTTTCATGTTAGTGAATTTTATGTACCCTGTTGTAGTGACCTAGTCATTATGTTTGAGTAATCGTTTATTTCTCATTTGACTAGGGTTTCACTGAAATTTTAGTCATATAATGATGTAATGGAATCAAATGATTGACTTAGGAATGTCAGGATGCTATTTTTCAAAAGTACGGGGTCCTTCTATGGTCCATGGTTTAATCCACGAATCGTAGTTGCTCCTCATAAGTTGGGATCAATAATTGTGATATTCCAAAAGTTACCAGTCGAATCTGCTTACAAGTTGTAGTTCAATCTATGGCCCGTAAATAGTGTCCGTAGGTTCCATGTCTACAATAATTTTTTTCTGACTTTGTCCCTACAACCTAGTCCACGACCTGTAGTTCATTTTACGGATCATAACTAGTTTCATAAGTACAAATTCAGTATCTGAATTTACTATGCCTTTTTTATACGAGGGTCTTCTATGGCCCGTAGATTACACTACGACCAGTAGGTGAGCCTTTGTATGTCCTTATGTGAATATTTTTATTAAAGTTTTGTTTTCTTTTTGAATTCCTTGGGACTCATGTGTATGTATAATATTGTGTTTTCTTGTACCATGGGTCCATGTCCCAAGAGAGATGATATACAGGCCATGTAGGCTAGACTCCATGATAAGCCATCGAAGTCTGAGGATAGTGGCTCACTGGAGGAGCTCAAAATCCGTCCAGATAAGGGCGTTGAGCTATGATGTACCAGGGCAGCATCCAAAAAAATATTGCTAGCCCAACCACTTGCCATAGCACCACAACTGCCTAGTTTGAGAAGGGGGCTTACAGAGGAGCAAATCCATTTGGATGACAGACTCTGGAGAGAGGTCCAAGTCAGGCTCCTAAAATAGAGATAGCTTCGGATCGAACGAGGAGTTAGGGTTAGAGTCTGCATAATTGAGTAGGTCTGCCCCAGTAACAACTCCTACTCTCGGACTGATGAGACGCTGGTGCATCAAGGGCATGCATGACATATACAGAGAGGAAATTCCATAGGATTATAGGGGTTGTCAGGACCAGACTATTTTTGAGAAGCCGAGGATCGTTACTTCCAGGTTTGACAGTGTACCTATGCTCCGAAACACCATGACCCAATACAACTTAGACTAGTTAGTAACTCCATCGGGGAAGTATCCATGGCATTGGTTCAAGAGTTTTATGCCTCTTATGAAACTACTATTATTGAGGCGACCCTAAAGAAGGGGAAGACCCTTTCATAACCCAGATTGACACAGACGATGGTGTGTAGAGTTCTAGTTGATATATGTGAGGCTACCATCCGTAGATTCCTATTTTGTCTGAGTACCAGGACCCAGTGACGATATAAGAATTTGACTATAATTTGGGGTAGGGTAGGGACAGAGTTCTGATGATAGATATGCCCGTAAGGCCATGTTGATGCGATGGATTATTGGCCATTAAGCTGAGCGAGTCTAGGACCCTGACTGGATATCCAGTTTCACGCCTATTGTGAAGGTCTTTCTCAGTTTTACGGGTATGTTCTGGTGGGATATTGTATGTATGCAGATTTGGCCAACCCAGGCGGATAATACCTTGACACCAGATCATCCAGTGTTGGTTGCCAACATCCTTGCTGGATTTGAGATTGATTTTGAGCGACTCCAGGACCCTGACTGGATATCCAGTTTCACGCCTATTGTGAAGGCCTTTCTCAGTTTTACGAGCATATTTGCAGGCATGTTCTTGTAGGATATTGTATGCTCTGAAGACGTCCATATCTATTCTATTCCTCTGTTTAATTCATAGATTATGCGTAGTGGCAGGAGAGGAGATCCTGCCTAATGTGGACATGCTGATCGAGGTTCAGAGACTTCAAGACACTATCCTGATCAAGGCTGATGAGAATCCAGTGGCGCTTTGTGAAGCATCGCACCCTCCTGTCAGATTACCAGAGATGTTTGCCGAGGCACCATAGCCTGAGCCCTCTACCACTACGGCATTTGCTACTAAGATAGAGGGGGACCCATAGACTAATATTGAGAGGGATACAAAGCCCACTTCTATTCCATCGACTGCACCAAAGGTCGTACCTACACATCCTTACACCATAGGCATGGTCTATGTGTCTGTAGAGTCTAGTCTGGCAGGTACTAGTGTAGAGATAAGTCTGCACTGAGTCATACTTGACTTAGTTACTTCAAAAGATTCAACCTTGGGTTCGCAAGGCCATTGTAAAGTCTGAGGTGCACGTATAATAGCATTTCATGACCACTATTGAGGAGAGATTGAAATTTTTTCATGGCCGTGTAGATGCGTCTGGGAAGCGTATAGAGGATCACCTTAGTTTAGCCCAGACTCTTGATATTACAGCCATCCAAGCAGAGATCCAGCAACACTGCGAGGATATGAGGATAGTGACTCCAGCACCATTGATGATTCCTCTACCAGATGTTACTACAGAGGTGCTGGATTTATTTGCTAACGATCCCGTAGCCCGCGCCTCTAGGAAGAGGCGTTGTACTGATTTTGGTGATCATGATATGCCAGATAAGAGGCAGAGAGTCTGGAGAGTGAGCATATAGAGGCTGCTAGAGATCCTCTATTGAGGATGAGATAGCTAGGCGTGCACACGAGCAGGAGCTAGTGAGGGGTGCTGGACCCTTCGAACATGCCACCACTACTGTAGAGACCACCTAGTAGGTTAAGGGTGGTAAGACACAAACTGATACTAGCACTTAGGAGCCCAGATATGTTCCTTTTTTTACCCTCAATGTTATATTTTTGTTTGTTTTGTTGCATTGAGGAAAATGCAAATATTTTTCGATGGGTTGTGGGTAGTTATAGTCCTTGGCAAAGTTTGAGTAACCAAGGCCTATATATATATATATCCCAATTTTTGAGTCTATGGGGTTTTTCTACCTGTGTTATTTCCCTAAGGACATTTACTTTCTATTGAACCGACATGTTTAGGATATATAAATAGTATTAGTAGTATATTGCACTGATATCTGTGACATATGTTGGTTTTTGTTGAAATATAATACCCCTCTATTTTTTATGATGTTGTAATAGGTAGTGTTGATGACAACCATGTTGGATCAGTAGGTGATTGTGTTTGTTCTGATAAAGATAGAGTTAAATGCAATTAAAAGCATGATCCGAGAGTCTATATTAACAGTGTATTCAGTGCCAAGTGTGTTTGAGCATTATTTCATGATTCGTATTCTGTGTTTTCAATCTAGAACTTTCCCTGTTACTCCAACTAAGACAGTAGGTTAGTTGGCTAGGAAAGGATCATAGGTCGTTGTTCATAATAGTCCACTTAGCCTAAAATAACTAACCAAATATAGTATGTATCCCTTGATCTTAATGTTTGAGCCTTACATGTACCCTTTCTTTGTAAATACCTGAGTAACTAAACCTTTTTTTTTTGTGTAATCTTTAAAGCGACCCTCGTCCCTCTTTAAATATCGTGCACCTCAACTCAGGATAAAAGCCTAAGTTGAGGGTGACTACCAAAAAGTGGCCTTGGCTCATAGGCTGGACATTGTGCACCTCAACTCAGGCTAAAAGCCTAAGTTGAGGGTGGTTGTTATAAGAAAATCACTGCAAGACGGGGAAGCAAGAGTAGTGATGCAATGAAAAAGAGAAAAATATGAACTGCGTGCGATAAAAATAAATAAATGGAAAAAATATGAGCTGAAAAAGCAAAAGAATTGAGAAGAATAAAAGGTAATGAGTTAAAAATTAGAATAAAGCACCCAAAAGTGTTTGAAATAAGAAAAGGGGAACAATGAGTTAAAAGATCAATGTTGGGAGGCAAAAGTGCAAAATAATGCAGTGTCAAGGAGGGCTTAGTCACTATGTTCCTAAAATATCATACCAAAGCCCCCTAAGCCTACGTTACAAGCTGAGAAAGTCCTATAGTGATCCTAGTCCAATTAGTCGAAGGTTATTGTCATGAATATAGGGACAAGCCTATGGTATTGTACACAGTGTTAAAATATCTTTTGAGAGTGTAAGTGCTTTTGTCAGTCCGGAGTATTGAACACAAACATATTATTTTGAGTTAGATATGTGACTTCATTATGTAAGGGAACTTGAATTACATTATCAAATGTAGGACATCTCGATTATTGTTGATTATAAACATTGGCTTATCTATCATAGTTTCACTTTCATGTATTGATTCACATGAGTTTGTTTGATAATTATCTTATATATGCACTGATGGTTTGACTGAATATCTCTGATTGATTAAGAGATAATGTATACCATGAGATTGAGGTCTATATGTTGATGTATTGCTTATGTTAGATTGAGTCCTTCACTTGAGGACAAGTAACAATTTCAAGTTAAGGGTGTTGATGTGTCACCAAAATACAACACTTTTGATGCTTTAAAATTTAAATTTTTTATGTTCTCGAAGCGATGTTAGTAGGTTTGATGTATTTTTATGTTGATTTTGTTGGATTATAAGATTAGGGAAGTTTTCGGGTCAAACTGTGTAGATTGCATATTTTTGAGGTTTCACGAGACCTTCTATGGTTCGTGGCTCATTCCACGAGTTCTAGATGGGTTTTGTAGGTCGGAGCCAGTGAAAGACTAATTTTCAGAAGTTGGAACCACATGTTACCAAATAGGTAATAGACCATTTCATGGCCTGTACATTAGTTTGTGCCTTGAGGATCAGAGATTTTGTAGAAATGCTGAAGAGTTACTAGACGAAACCTCCTACGGGTCGTAAGTCAAAAGAAGGTCCGTAGGAAGGGTTCGTACATTGAAGATAGTTTTACGAAGAATGCAATCCATGAAACCTTTCTACGGGCAGTGCGTGCAACTATGGCGCGTAACTCTGTTCTTCAGAGGCCCCAATTCCAATTTTCCTATTTGCGTTTAGGATTTAGTTTCCTTTTATTATAAATAGGTTTTAAGGTTTTTTTAGATATAGAGAGAAGTTAGAACGTCAAGAACTTGATACTTTAGATTGTTACTTTGTTCTTGGAGATTTTTTGTGGATTACTTTTGACTTTACTTTCGAGTTATAATATTGTCATTTTTGTGAAGATTTCAAATTTCATGTTGTTTAATTCATCGTTGTAAGTTTTTATTATAATTATAATCCAACAGGATTCCCTTCAGTTGTCTGAGAGGTATTGTTAGAGGCTTTTCAGGAGAGGTTCATACTCTGGAGCATTGGGGAGGAGAGATGGACTAGATTTGAGACTTTGACTCAAGGTGGCATAACTGTGGCCAAGTATGAGTCTAGGTTTTATCAGTTATCTCAGCATGCATTTTTATTGATTCCTATTGAGGCAGAAAGAGTCTGCAGGTTCGTAAAGTGTTTGGCATTCTCCATCCGTTCCTATGTGTTCAGATCCTCTCGAGACAGTGCTACTTTCTAGACTATAGTGAGTACCACCAAAGAGACGAAGTTATTGTTAAGAGAGGAGTTTGGAGACCCCAAGAGGGTTCGGTCTCCAGGTCATTTCACCAGCTCTTCATCTAGAGGTTGAGGTTTCCATAGAGAGGGTGGTACTCCCCAGCATAGAAGGCCAGTTCATGCATCTTTGCCTACTTCAGATGGTGGTTAGAGCCCTTGCGGTTCTCATGGTTATAGTTGGGGATCGTCTACTTCCCAGTAGAGGCCCGTGGAATGGGGTAGCTACGACATTCCCCTTGTCCCATCACAGCAGATGTCCACCCCTAGATCTTGTTATGGGTGTGGATCTCCTAATAATTTGATTCGACAGTGCCCTAGGAAAACTCATTTTGCGCCTCACCACTTATACTCCACAACACCGGTCATAGATCCAACATTGCAAGTTAGAGATTCAACCCCGTAAACTAGAGGTCGTGGTAGGGGTCAGACGGATAGAGATGGATGTGCAGGTGGTAGGGAACCAGGTGATATTTCCACCAATCCTGGTGGTATGGGAGCAAATTCTATGAGTGGTGGTCAAGGTGGCCATTGTTATTCTTTTCCAGGCAGGCCAGAGGCTGAGGCCTCAGAAATTGTAATCACAAATATTGTTCTAGTTTGCCATCGCCCTGCATCTGTGTTATTTGATCCTGGTTTTACTTATTTATATGTGTCTGTTTATTTTTTTCCTTGGGGTTTGAGTTACCTTATGATTACATGTATGTGCCAATTCATGTTTTGACCCCAATAGTAGAGCCCTTAGTAATGAGCCGGGTGTACCGGTCCTTTCTTGTTACTTTGGCGAGTTATGAAACTTGGATGGATATGATTATACTAGATATGGTAGATTTTGATGTTATTCTGAGTATGGATTATCTATCTCCTTATCGTGTTATTCTTGATTGTTATGCCAAGACTGTTGCCTTAGCCATGTTAGGTAAACTGAGGATTGAGTGGACTGTTTCGAAGGGTTCCTATCCTAGTAAATTTATATCTTATATTCGGAACCAATAGTTTATTGATCAAGAGTGTTTGACTTATTTGGCTTTTATTTGTGATACTATTACTGAGCCACCTTCTATGGAGTCTATTCCGATGGTTGGGGTAAGTTTTCGAATGTGTTTCCTATAGATTTACCGAGAATTCCCCCTGATCGAGACATTGATTTTGCTATTGACCTTGAGCAGGGTACTAAGCCCATTTCTATCACCCCTATCAGATGGCTCCAGCTGGGTTGAAAAAGCTAAAGGAGCAGCTCCAGGATCTGTTGAGTAAGGGCTTTATTCGCTCTAGTGTTTTACCATGGGGTGACCAATCCTATTTGTAAAGAAAAAGAATGGATTCATGAGGATGTGCATTGATTATAGACAGTTGAACAAAGTGATTGTCAAGAACAAATATCCACTTCCCCACATAGATGACTTGTTTGATCAGCTTTAAGGAGCCACCGTATTTTCTAAGATTGAGTTGAGGTCGAGGTATCATCAGCTTCAGATTCGACCATCAGATATTCCTAAGACAACTTTCCGAACCAGGTATGGCCATTATGAATTTTTTGTTATGTCATTTGATTTGACTAACACTCCCTGCATCATTTATGAAGTTGGTGAATAGGGTGTTTCGGTTATATCTGGACTCATTCGTGATTATGTTTATCGATGATATATTGGTCTATTCCAAGATCGAGGAGGACCATGTGAGACATTTTAAAATTGTGCTCCAGAGGCTAAGGAAGGAGAAGTTGTATGCAAAATTTTCCAAGTGTGAGTTCGGTGACATTCTTGGGACACATGGTGTCCAAGGAGGGTATCCGAGTTGACCCATCGAAGATTGAGGTCGTTTGGGATTGGACTTGACCTACCTCAGCTATAGAGATTTGTAGTTTTGTAGGTTTGGTTGGTTATTATCGCTAATTTGTTCAGGGTTTCTCTACTATAGAAGCTCCACTGACTAAGCTTACTCAAAATAATGTAGTATTTTATTGGTCTAACGAGTGTGAGGAGAGCTTCCAAAAGTTCAAGTTATTGTTGACCACAACTCCTATTCTGACTTTGCCACAGGAGGGTGTTGATTTTACCATTTATTATGATGATTCGGGAGTGGGATTAGGTGGTTTGTTGATGCAAAAAGGGAAGGTTATCACTTATGCCTCCAGACAGTTGAAGGTCCATGAGAAGAATTACCTTGCTCATGATTTGAAGTTGGATGCAGTTGTATTTGTGTTGAAGTTATGGCATCATTATCTTTATGGAGTCCATTATGAGATCATTACTAACCATCATAGCCTTCAGTATATCTTCATTCAGCGGGATCTAAATCTGAGATAAAAAAAGTGGATTGAGCTTCTAAAAGATTATGACTTTACTATTCTTTATCATCTCGGGAAGGCCAATAAGGTGGTCGATGCTTTAAGTAGGAAGGCTCCTAGCATGGGGAGTTTGGAATCTATTCAGATTGAGGAACGACCGTTGGCTAGAGATGTTCATAGATTGGCTAGTGGGTTGGTGAGGTTACAGATTTTCTATCAAGGTGGAGTACTTTCTACTATTGAGGTCCGCTTATCTTTGATGGAACAGATTCGTGAAAGGCAATTTGAGGATGAGAAGTTGTGTATTATCCAGGACAAAGTGACTAGAGGCGAAGCTAGAGAGGCAGTAATTGATCCTGATGATGATTTGAGGATTGACAGTCATATTTGTGTGTCTAAGGTGGGTGATTTGACCAGAGTGATACTTGATAAGGCTCATTGTGCTAGATATTCTATTCATCTAGGGGCAGCGAAGATGTACCATGATCTGAGTCAGCATTATTGGTGGCCTGGGATGAAGAGGGATATTTCAGAGTTTGTATTCAGGTGCTTGACATGTCAACAAGTCAAGTGTGAGCATTTGAGGCCAGATGGAGAGCTTCAGTGGATGCCCATTCCCGAGTAGAGGTGGGAGCGTATTGCCATAGACTTTGTAGTTAGCTTGCCCCCTACTGTTGGGGTTTTTTATTCTATTTGGATAATGGTGGATCGATTGACCAAATTCGCCCATTTCATTTCGGTCAAAGTGAACTATACAACTGAGAAACTAGCCCAGCTTCATATCAGTTAGATTATGAGACTCCACGGGATGCAGGTGTCTATTATATCAGATCGAGGCTTATTATTTACTTCACATTTTTAGAGGACCTTGCATCATGGTTTGGGTTTCCGTTTGGACTTAGTATAACTTTTTACCCCTAGAATGATAGTTAATCCGAGAGGACCATTCAGGTATTAGAAGACATGCTTCGAACATTTGTTATTGATTTTGGGGCTAGGTGGGATTATCATTTGGCCTTGGCGGAGTTTTCTTACAATAACAGTTACCATTCTAGTAACTAGATAGCTCCTTTTGAGGCCTTGTATGATCGAAGATGTTGATTGCCCATAGTTTAGTTTGACACGATAGTGATAGTGAGTATGGGTGTTGATATGTTGAGAGATGATCTTGAGGGGGTGTGATTGATTTACAATAGATTGGTGACAACCCAGAGTCATCAAAAAAGCTATGCGGATATGCAGGTTCGACCTTTGGAGTTCATTGTTGGTGACATGGTTTGGTTGAAGATCTCACCTATGAAGGGTGTTATGAGATTCGGGAAGAAAGACAAGCTCAGTCTGAGGTTCATTGGTCCTTTTGAGATTTTAGATAGAGTGGGAGAGGTGGCTTATATACTTGCTTTGCCACCGAACCTGTCTTCACTCTATCCTATTTTCCATGTTTCGATGTTGCGACGTTACATACTAGATGAGTCTCATGTGATTTTTATGGATTCAAGTGAGTTGAGCTCTGATTTGAGTTTTGAGGAGCAGCCAGTAGCCATTTTGGATAGGCAGGTGAGGAGGTTGAGAACCAAGGAGATCGCATCAATAAAGGTTCAATGAAGCATAGGCCTGAGAATGAGGCTACATGGGAGATAAAGATAGATATGTGTGCCCGATACCATCAGTTGGATGAGCCTTCAAGTATGTCCCTTATCTCATGTTCGAGGACAAAATTATTTTTTAGTAGTGGATGATGTAATGACCTTGAAGGTCATTTTTGGTATTTTTGATCAAATTTCTATTTTTATCCTTCCTAAAAGTTTTCTTAGATCATTTTTGGATAAGTCTAAAAGTTGGATTTTAAAAATCTTGTAAAAGTTGGAGTTTTGCAAAAGAAAGAGTTTTTAAACATTTAAGTTTAAAAATTGAGTTTTGAGATCATTTTGAGTTTCGAGTGTCGAAATCAGATTCTGTCAATTCCATTAGCAACGAAATGTCAAAATTGGTCTATGAGAACTTCCAGAACTGAATTCAGAGTTAAAATGAGGTTTTTAGACCCAAAGTTATGTTTTTAGTTATTTTTGGAGCCAAAGTTTGATTTTAGCCAATGTTTGGAGTTCGGAGGCTCGGATCAAAATTCTAAAAATTCCAGTAGTTCCAGATTGTCAAACTAACACTAGAAATGGCTTCATTGTATTTTTTTAGAGCTTCTGAGAATATTTTGAGTTTTTGGAATCCAAAACTAGTTTAAATGAACTTTCTCGAGTTTTGAGCCAAGGAGGCCTCAAATTCGAATCTTGATATTTCCGTTGGATCCGGAGCGTCGAGTTTGGCCTAGGAGGACCTTCTGTTTGGTTTTCAGGGCTTTCAGATATTTTGGTCCTTTCGATAGTTTTCAATATTAGGAAATGGGGCCCACATTGGAATAAAAAGACCTCCAGTGGGAATTTGCACTATACCATTTAGTCCAAAATACCTTTTCCAACTAGATTTCATATATGGATTGTATTTTTTACTTTGAATGAGGCTGAAGCATTGAATTTAAGTTTGAGAGGTTGCTGAAAGTACTGAAGTCGTGGGTGACGTGGCCCAATTAGGCGCTACCACATGATAGATTCAGTCCAGCATCCTCCAAACTTCAAACATCAATTTCTCACTCGTTTATTTGGGTGATTCAAGAGGCTAAATTGTGTACTTTTCTGAGAGAAACACCGTGGGAGCTTTAGAATTTGATTTCGGTGTGTCGTTTAAGGTAAAATTCACTGTATTGCTATTGTGTTTTGAGTTTATTTTGAAAACTTTGACATGAAATTTCTACCTTATATTAGCTCCATTTTTTAAATGGTTTTCACCATTGATTTTCTTATCTCTTGGGGAACATTTTCATGTATAAAATTTCAGATTCCGATAATTTTTCTGGCAATGAAACTTTTTGACCATTTTGTCGTTTTCATCTGAATTGACTAATTTTAGTGTCATTAGATTCGTTATGTGATTGTGATACTATATTTGAATAGATTTTGGGAATTTGAAATATCGTAGAAAGAGGATTGCTTCGGAATTGATGTGATTCGGGACTTTATATAAGGCAAGTGGATTTCTAATCTTTTGTTAAGTATGTTTGAACCTTATGTGCTCCTATGTGTAAAAATTGAGTACTTTGGGGTAGATTTGGATCAATGTAGGATTTGATTATGATGCTTGAAATTTGAGCAATTATTCATATGGTGACATTTTAACTTGAATTATATTGTCGTTATGTATGAATGTGAAATTATGAATCATTTGACATGGATATCGAGTGACACTTATTTTGAAATGTGAATGTTATTGAGGTTATGATGGTATTGAGATACTGAGAATATTACAACACTTATGGTATTGATGTATTTATTTTTTACATGATTGAGATATATGATTTTTATGGACATCTTGCATACTTTATTTCCATGAACACGACCACTATGCATTTACTATGTGTTGCTTGGTGATCCAAAGAAATTAAATGAAAAGCAGAAGGGAAATGGGTCCAGCTAGATATGAAATGAAAAGTCGAAGAAAAATGGTTTCGGCTAGATATGAAATGAAATTGCCGAAGAAAAATAGTTCTGATGGATACATGGTCCATGTGTGGCCCCTATGGGTTCCGATTGAGGCAAAAAACTATATCTAATCAGCGAATGTGTGTCGTAGGACAGACATGCATCACAATTAATTGACATTGTATCGCATCATACTTATTTCATTGCACCCATTCTATCTCATATCATATCTGACTGATACCATGGCTATTGTTCATGGGATTATACACTTATCATGTTCCTGATTGTGTGTAAGTTCTGCACCTACTTGTATATTTGTGTATTGAGATATTATATCGGTTGATGAGCATATTTATATTGTTGTGACCTATAAGTTATATCGTGTTGGGACTTTTCTGAGTGTAGGTTTGTAGTTCGGCAGATTGTGGTTGGGATTTAAGGAGTTACTTGTGTTCTTCATTACTTTACCTTAGGTTAGTTCCATTTTGTTGATTATCTTGTTGTTTAGTGCTCACCCCCTCCCCCTTGCTACATTTTTGTAGGTCGCGAGTCTGGACCCTTTGATTAGACTTTTCTCATTACAAGGTTGAGCTTCCGGATTATTCTTGAGGTTGTTGCTTATGTCTTCAGCAGACCTTCGAGGAATCCATTATAATGTTATGTTCTATTTGAGAACTAGACATTTGAGATAATATTATTTTATTCGAGTATTCTGTATTTAGAGGCTTGTACATGTGACGTCAATCCTTGGGACAGTTATAGTGTGTTTTCTTCCGCTTATCTATCTTATTAAACTGTTTATCTTCCGCTTATATTTTTATTGTTAAGTTGTTAGGTTTTTTGGGCTGACTCGCCTTAATGGGTTAGGTGAGTGCCATCACATCCGAATTTTGGGTCGTGAAACTTCCATTGTAATTTGTTTGTCTTATTTTAGTGTTAAAAAATATTATTAATCATGATAATTAAAGTTGCTCAAGCAGGCAGCAGATTGACATGTCTGCTTAAGCAGCTTGAGGGTATATCCATAACTTTTTATGGTTCTTCCATTGTAATTACTCAAGCAGGCAGCAGGTCGACATCCCTGCTTGAGCAACTTGAGGGTATATAGACAATTCTTTATGATTCTTTCGTTGTAATTTGTTTGTCTTATTTTTTGTGTTAAAAATGCTACTAATCATGATAATTAATGACTTAAAATATTCCTAAAAAATATGTTTCGTCACAATATTAATAATTTAAAATATTTTAAAATCATTTTAAAATTTTAATTAATTCTCTAAATTTTATCTTTATCACTTAAATTAAAACAAAAAATAACAGATAGTGGGCCTAGTAGCGCGGACACCGATATCTAGTATATATATACTACCTTAAAGCATGAACTCCCTAACATAAAAGTTAAATTACAAAAATACCCCTAACTTAATAGAAACCAAAATAAAAGTTAAATTACAAAAATATCTCTAGAAACCCTTAACTAAAACGCTCGCGCACTACCAATTCAACTCCTGCGTGAAGAGTCGCCACTCCCAACTCTCACTTTCTGTACAGTTGCAAACCTTCACTGATCTCAAACAGGTTATAGGTGTATCTGTTTTAAATAACTAAACACCGAATGCATTGTCCCATTATAGAAAAACAACTCCTGTAGGCAAGTGACCATGTATGCCTTGCTACGTCTTCAGGCACCAATGTTCTGGCTTAGTTTCTCAACCCTTCATCAGCCCTCTCTTATTCGATTTCCATTTATGTGTGAATTTAAAGGTCATCTACGTCTCCCTGCAAGCGTTCGACACCATTCACAATTCTTAAGTTCCAGTCTATTCGTTTTATGCTCATGTTTGTACAAATTACATCTGCTTATCGAAATCTTGCACGGTACAATCCACCACACCTATTCACTTCTTTTATCTAATCAGTTCTTTACTTTGACCATTCTTACATATTAGATAACTTCACTCCAACTTTCTCCTTCTCTCATTAGCACCTAAACATCTTCCATTTGCGTTTTTAAAAAAATCACCTTGCCGATCATCATATTTTTTTTAAAACAAATTCCATTGAAATATGATTTGAATAAAACCATTTACAGAGCACTCATCAACTTAAGAGTTCACGAGTTGTGCATTCCAAACTATTTTTTAACAACCATGAACTCATCAAATTATGCATTCACAAATTGTTCGTTCCGTACTATTTTTTTCACTCATGTTTATGTATGCATCTTATTCATAACTACATTACAGTCACGTTAACTATGCAGATACAACACACATGACAACTGATATAGAACTATCAAAGAATAGTTAATACATTAACAAGATAATGAAACACTTCATTGATTGGGTGATGAGAGTATTAGTTGTTCAAAGGGGTTCAGTTATAATAAATGATAGATGATATCATTGATTTAAAAGCTTCTATTTTCATTACAATAAGTCGCAAAGGATGACAGAAGCTTCTGCGTTGTAATGGATAACAATGAATCCTTTGGAGACAAAGTCATGGTCTTTGGAGGAGACTTTGGACAAGTGTTTTCGGTTGTTCCAAAATCTACAGGAGCAAAGACCGTAGATCCAAGTTTGGTGAGGTTATATTTGTGACCTTTAATGAAAAAAATTCTAAATGTGGATTCAGTACATTAATTATTTTTCAAATTATGGCAACATTTGAAAACAAATTGATTGCAAAACAAATAAGAAACTTTGAAAAAGATATTCAAAAGACTTGATAAACACGCACGTGAGGTGAATCTGGTATATAAAAAAATCTCAGTAGAATATGCATGGCACTTTCAATTAAAAAGCGAAATTAACAAAAATTAGGTAAAAGAAATATTACTTCTTATCAAGAAGAAAATAACCACCAAAACAACAACTGCAATGGAGATTAATCTTGTCTCTCAGTTACAATTATTTGCATATTTTCAAAGTAATTTTTCTCAAGATGACAAAATCTCATGTTGATAACATGTTCTGCAATAATAATAAAATACAAGATAATAAAAAAAAGTGTAATCAAAGAAATTGAGAGAGAGACAGATTTATTTCTCTTCAAACTAATGTACAAAATGAATTCATTTACCTTCCATTTTATAAATGAAATGGAGTTGCTGTGAGACTTTTCAGAAAATTATTGCAAGGTTTCAGAGAAGTTGCATGCTTGAGCTACTTGTTTGATTAGCTTTCCAAGAAAATGGTAAAAGTATTTAATTGAATATCCAAATAGTGTATAGATATCATGTTTTAAATTATATTTTTGTTCAAGTTAATATACAATTGATTTAGTGGGTCTTTTATATTAGGTAAACTGGAAAATGTCGTATGTGATATTAGTTTTTTTGTTGTTGTTGTTGTTGTTGGATTAATCATCGAAAAGATATTACAATATTTTGTATTAATTTAGAGACAATTATTGAAATTGTGAGTTCTTCCAACATATTCAATTGCCTAGGCAGCAGCTTGTTTTGACCCAGTCTAGTCTTACTATAAAGAAATATGGGAATGACATTTTCAAATTCCCTCATTTATTAGACACAGCCAAAGTTGTTCTTCTTCTTTGACAGTCTACTTTCTTAATGTTTGCTAAAAATGTCTTGTTCTAGCTTACTTATTAAAACATGTCTTATTCTAGATGATGGAAACACCATATTATATTATATCATAACATAAAAGTCGTCCATGCTTGCATATAAAACATGGTGTCAATTTAGTCACATGAAAAAAGTAATTTAGTTAACTTGTTTAAAGTTTCAAGGAAGGATATGAATTTGTTTTGATTGAGTTAATTTCTTAAATTGACAATTAAGTTATAAAAACAACGCAGTAAATTTACTTTTGTATTTTTTAGGATAATAAAATCATCTTGGTATATACATATGGGAAAACTACACTGAGAGACACTAAACTTAAAAAATTACAAAAAAAAATAGTCCTCGTTGTATAGACATGTATAGTCGGTGTATATTTGTGTATCATAATGTATATTTTGTGTATAGCCCATGTATAAGTAATATACATGTATAGAAGTGTATACTTTCTATAATTTTTGACAAACCATATCATATAGTCATGTATAGTTTCAGTGATTTTGAGCTATTTTTTATGTAAATAAAACATGAGCTACTTGTTTTGTAAACATTTTACTTTTTTGTATATATATGTAATTTCCCCTATACATATTTCCTATAAAACAAAGAGATAATTACAATATAATGTATTTAGGTGATCTAGTTTACAAAATAGCCAACAAACGTATTGATTTTTATATATTTAAGCATAATACACATAAAATGTACATAACTAGTGTATAAGCTTTGTATATTTCAAACATATTAATAAATAAAGTTGGTGGAATTGGTATATATTAATAAATTTCCTAAAGTAGTTCAAGTCAAAACTCTGCTTAATCTCTTAAAGGGTGTTTGAATAGGCTTATTTTTAAGTATTTTTTTACTTTTAAGTATTATTTAGTTTTTAGAGGTGTTTGACAAAGACACTACTTTTAAACACCTTATTTTAGACTTTAAAAGTATTAAATAAAAAAAGTAGGTAAGTACCTACTGAATTTGACACCCTAGTGTCAGGACCCGTCACTTGATCTTGAAAAGGGGAGAGAAACTAGAGCCTTGGAGGGGTTTACGAAAGACTCTAGAACCTCGTAGAGAAGTCTTGTAGTCCCTAGAATTTTTTAGAGTTGTGTAAAGAATTCTAGAACAGGAACTAAAGTGTAAATAGTTAGAGACTTGTATGTAAATATTATTTATACTTTGGACCCTTGGAGGTAGTATAAATAGAGGGGGTCATTTCATTTGCTAGCCATTCAAAAATTGTAAGCATTCTCTAAAGCAATATACAAGTCTTGTTTCCAAAACTCTCTATAGTCTTCTCATATTTAGCGTTCCCTTAGCGGTCTTAGTTGAAAGGCTTACTTGAGCTTACAAGATCGTGAAAGATTCGTGAGTAAGTTGTCACGTGTCGCACAGAAGTCTTAGCGTGAGTTCTAAGTCCGTGATAGAATAGTATCAGAGCAGATTTTACTAAGGGAAGCATGACATCCGAAGGAGACTTTGACGCCACCAACACCGCCAACGTCATGCTGAATATTGGCAAGAAACGCAAGGGTAAGAAGAACTTCAAAAGGAACAAGGGAATGTTGGTCGAACCAGCACCAAGCGAGGCCATTACCTCCCACTCACTCTCTGCCATTGAAGTAACTGATGATGAATGTGGTGAGGAACCCGTTACCGTCACACCCAACATGGAGTGGATTGCTAGAGTGGATGTTGTCCGTCAAGCGGTGGAGATCCTTGGCAAGCGCTTGAACCAGATTGATGGCAAGTTCAAGACCTTGGAGGAATTCACCCTTGACGAAAATGATAGCATCTGGAAGGAGTTGGATGAATGAAAGGTGGGTGAGTATGAGCTAAAGGAGACCATCACTTCCTGGGCGTGCCAGCTCATGGAGGCATTAAGCAAGATAGAGGTTGTGAGTTCCACGGTGGAGGACATGAAGACCACCATAGAGGCCATGGATGCTAGGATGAGGGCATTAGAGGAAGGTGTGGTCGAGGGGAGATATGTTGCACCAACTGGAGAAAGGAAGGCTAGGATCGAGGCTCCCAAGCCACCAGTGTTTAAGGGTACTTGTGATGCAAGGAGGTGGAGAAATTCTTGTGGCACTTGGAGAACTACTTCAAGTGCAACAAGGTAAAGAGTGATAAGACAAAGATCAACACAGCTGTGTTGTATCTGACCGAGATGGTGATGCTGTGGTGGAAACGTAAGGAGTCCGAGATGGGGAAGGGGATGTGCACCATCAACACGTGGGAACAATTCAAGAATGAGTTTAAGAAGGTCTTCTTCCCAACAACGTCATCTATGAGGCCAAGCGTAAGTTTAGGGAGCTGAAGCACACGGGAAGCATCAGGGCATACATCAAGGAATTCACTACCCTGACGCTCCAGATCCCTAACCTTACGGAGGAAGACATGATGTTCCACTTCATGGGTGGCCTACAAAATTGGGCCCGAATGGAGCTGGAACGCAGGCTGGTGACCACCATAGACGAAGTCATGTCGTAGGCGGAGGCCCTGACTAACTTCAATCACGACAAAGGCAAGGCTAAGGAATTGAAGAGTAGCCATACCAAAGGTGGGGGAGAGCGTAGCAGAGGCAAAGAGAAACACCCACCTAAGAGCTAAGATCGCGTTGATAGCAAGAAGTTTGGGCGACAGGGTTGTACAGAGAAGAAGGAACAGTCGTCCAAGGAAAGTGGCTGCTATATTTGCAGAGGCCCACACGATTATGTTAGGTGCCCACAGATAAAGAACCTTGGCACCATATTGTGGAAGCACAAGGAGAAGGAGTCATAGGACCAAGGTCAAAGCACGGGCACCATACAGGTGGGCATGATCGGGTTGTGCGGTGCCATAGCCAAGCAGCCGAGAAAGTAGGAGGGTCATTCAACACAATATGTGGACATGTTGATCAATGGAAAGCTATCCTATGCCATGGTAGATACCAGAGTTGAAGCCAACATCATGACAAAGGTCGCGATAGCGAAGTTGGGGCTTGACTACAGCCCAAGTGCCACTCGCCTCAAGACAGTCAACGCCCCACCCACTCCCCTGTGTGGGGTAGCTCAAGGAGTGGACGTCACATTAGGCAACTTGCAAGGCAAGACTAACTTTACAATTGCCCCCTTAGACATATTTGACATCATACTTGGGCAAGAATTCTTCCAAACGTGCCACACTATGATCGACCCCTACCTCTAACGACTCCTAGTCTTGGAATGAGAAGGGTCTTGGTGCCTCTAATCAAGGTACCAAAGTCGGAAGGTCTTGCCCACATGCGGGATAATATAGAATGCTATGTATAAATTCGTCTTGTATGCCAGCAAGACAAGACAGAGCAACGTCAACCCGGAGGACTACTGGAGTCATTGCCAATAGCAGAACGTCCATGAGAGAGTATCATTATGGACTTCATTACTTGCCTTCCCAAGTCCGAGGGGTATGGAACAATAATGGTTGTGGTAGACCGGTTCTCAAAGTATTCTACATTCATGTCTGCCACAGCCGGTTACACCGCCAAGGAGGCTGCCCAACTATTCTTTAAGAACGTAGTAAAGTATTGGGGGTTGTCGAGGCATATTATAAGCGACCGAAACCCGCATTTCATCGGAAACTTCTGGAGAGAGATATTCGAGATCCTTGGCACGGAGTTGCACTTCTCCATAAGTTTCCACCCGCAGACGGATGGCCAAACGGAAAGGGTGAATGCCTTATTAGAGTGTTATCTTAGGCACTGGGTTTGTGATAATTTGTAAAATACATATGCCTTCATGAGCTCTCACCAGAGAGATTAGGCCAAGTTGCTTGATGTGGCCCAATTCTCATACAACTTTCAAAAGAGCGAAGCTACCAGGAGGACACCATTTGAGCTAGCCACTGGCCAGCAACCCCAAACTCCCCATTCCTTACCGATCGCGTTTGAGGGCAAGAGTTTGGGGGTGTATCATATGGCCAAGGGCTTTGAGGAGCGGCTGGACACCGCCAAGTCATACTTAGACAAGGCGACCCAAAAAATGAAGAAGTTTTCGACTGTAGGCATCGTCCCACGGACTATAAGGTTAGAGACTTGGTCTTGGTCAAGTTTAATCCAAGGCAATTTAAGGTGTTACGAGGTGTGCATCAAAACTTAGTGTGTAAGTATGAAGTCCCGTTCTGAATCATGCCAAGGTTGGCAAGATCTCCTATAGACTAGAGCTACCATCATCTCTAAAGGTCCATCCTGTCTTCCATGCCAGTGTCCTCAAGTCGTACCATGAGGACAAGGATGACCCTAGTCAAGGACAGTCAAGTCGGACACCTATCACAGTGACCGCCTCGCATGATCGGGACATTCAAGCCATTATGGACTACCAGGCCAAGCGAAAAAGGGGACAACCTGTTACTGCCATGTTCCTTGTGCACTGGAAGGGCCAGTCACCGGAAGAAGCCACATGGGAGAGATATGAAGACTTGTGGCAGTTCAAGGACAAGGTGCGGAAGTTCTTGCAGTAGCAGCAGTGCACCGCAGTCATCGCTACATCAGGTGGGGAGGATGTCAGGACCTGCCACTTGATCTTGAAAAGGGGAGAGAAACTAGAGCCTTGGAGGGGTTTACAAAAAACTCTAGAACCTCGTAGAGAAGTCTTGTAGTCCCTAGAATTCTTTAGAGTTGTGTAGAGAATTGTAGAGAATTCTAGAACAGGGATTAAAGTGTAAATAGTTAGGGACTTGTATGTAAATATTATTTATACTTTGGCCCCTAGGAGGTAGTATAAATAGAGGGGGTCATTTCATTTGCTAGCCATCCAGAAATTGTAAGCATTCTCTAAAGCAATATACAAGTCTTCTTTCCAAAGCTCTCTATAGTCTTCTCATATCTAGCGTTCTCTTAGCGATCTTAGGTGAAAGGTTTACTTGAGCTTGCAAGATCGTGAAAGATTCGTGAGTAAGTTGTCAAGTGCCGTACGGAAGTCTTAACGTGAGATCTAAGTCTGTGACACTAGGTCTTATGATTACACATATGGGCTTAAGGTGGATTAAGCAGTTTATAGGTTTTGAGCTTTTCAAACTTGGTGAACTAAAATATCAAAATAGCTAAATAAAAATTACATTAGGTGACAACGCATAACATATGTTTGTCACTTTTCTTAATTAACTTTACAAAACTACTCAAAATGGTCTAATTTAGATAAAAGAGACATATTTGATGTAATTTAGCTACGGTTAAAACCATGGCTAAACAATGGTATTAAAAATATTGTTGTTTAGATTTTTTGTCGCTCTTTTTTTAATTTTCTATTTGTTTTATTTTTTTGTGAAAAAATAAATATTTCTATCATTTTTTATTTATTTTTTAATTAATTAAGGTAAAAATGTATGATAGTCAAATAAATATCGACACACTACATAATTATTTATATAATGTGATATATAATTATACATATTTACTCAATATCGATATATTACATATATACCACATAATTATTTGTACATTATATATACATGTTTATATACTGTTTTGTACTAAATTGTACTTGTTTATATATGATTTATACAATATCGATACATTACATATACACTATATAAATATTTATACAATATCAATATATTAAATATACACTACATAACTATTTATACAAATATCAATGCATTACTTTATACATCATATATACATGTCCAAACACCATTTATATAGCACCCATACATATTTATTCACTATCTATACAACATTAACACATTAACACTATTTAACTGTTACTTATTAAAAAAAATTAAAAATAGTTAATTTGCCATGGTCAAACTGTAACTAATAAAAGATAAAAATAAATTGTGGCTAATAAAAAAATAAAAAATTAATGTTATTTAGCCACGATCCAATCAGGGCTAAATAGAAATAAATTGTGGCTAAATAAATGAATTTGGCTACATTTTATCTTATTCTTTTTTGGCTATATTTTTCGTAAACAAATAACAAGAACTGTCAAAATGGGCCAGCTCAACCCATCCAACCCAAGTCTTGCGGGGCAAGAAATTTGAAAGGCTAGGACGGGTCGGCCCTTCATTTGAAAGGGCCTTGAATAAGATGGTTCAACCCAACCCTAGTAGGGTTGAGTGTTGGGGAGGACCAACCCTTCTTTTTTCTTTTCAATCTAAATTTAAACTTAAAATTCTGTCAATATATTAAATTTTTAACATGTATAACAAAATTATATGAAAGATCATAATAGTTACAATCATAATATGCATCATACATATGATTAGTGGTACTTTTAATTACAATCTCATATCTGAAATATGTAACATCAAGAAATGAGAAGATTTTCAAATCAAATATAACAAATAATGAGTGTGAATATGAGTCATCTTACGACTAAAGAAAAATGATAAAAAAATTTATTACAAATAAATAAGTAAAGAAAATTTGAAAAAACAAACCAAAGAACAATTACGCGTTACAATTTTAGTTATTTTAATTCAAATTAAATAATATCTTTTGCTCATGGACCGACTCTAATGGGTTATGTTCACAAATACCCCTAAAAGGGGATCATTTTGATAAAATGTCCCTAATAAGGGTGGCTTTGCAAAAATACCCTCCATTCCTTTAAGAATGTATGTTTGGACAAAATTGTCCCTCAGCTATAAGGTCCCATTATTTTACGCAGATCTGTCTTATGGGCAAAATTTTGGTTATTTCACCTTCGTAGACTTGTCTTATAGGCAAGGATTTACACTACTTTTTTTTTCTTTTTTATTCATTTCATTTTTTTGTTAGTATTTTGTTTCTTTTCTTTATTTCTTTCTTTTTCTCTTTTATTTTTTTT
>JBCEWC010002037.1:0-36755 GCA_038996855.1 Solanum aculeatissimum
ATTCTGACTAAGTGTTAGACTATTCTGTCTAAGTGTTAGACTGTATAGTGCTGTTTGTTGTGGCTGAAGTTTGCAAGTGTTGCAGGCTGCCAACAGAGGTGTCGAGAAAAAAAAAATCGCCCGTGTGTCACCGCCTATGGAAATCCATCAGAGTTTTTTGGCATTTCTTATCTAATCAGTCAACTATCAAAGTACATAATCGCAAGAAAACTAGTTTTTAGACTGATAAATGGATGAGTGTTGACAGTCTCAAAGATCACTTCTCTGGCATCTTTGCATTAGCTCAATACCAGCAAAAGATTGTTGCTGAAATGTGGTCATAACAAGGTCGGGATCTGATTCTTGAAGAAACTTGAATGACTGGGAAATTTCCAGAATACTTGAATATTATAAGGTTCTGGAGAATTTTCAAGGCACACAAACAGGTGAGGATTATCTATGGTGGAATGGGCACAACAAAGTTATACAAGGTGAAGGAAGGATACAAAAAGACAACTCTTACTGGAAACCAAGACTTCAAATGGCCATGGAAGCAAAGTGACATGCTTCACTTGGTCACTAGCCAATGAAGCAGTTTTAACATTGGACAATGTGGCTAAGAGAGGAATTCTTTTGTGCAACAGATGTTCCTTATGAGCTTACACTGCCATTGACTTGTTAAACATATAATAGCAATGCACATGAAATAGTAGATGTGTCTGCCATATTAGCGTGTTCTTAAAGCACCACAATCTACAACTATCTTTTTCTGAAACTGAATAACCAGCTACTTTCATCCCTTTTTTTACTGCATCAGTAGATAATGAGCCAAATAGATTCTTCTCTGGCTCTGAACAAGCTTTTTAATTACTTTCAAATTATCAAATTCTAAAACTGGCAGTTAGTAGTATTTCTCATTAAGTTTCCAAGTTAAAATGTTGTTTTCTATTCTTCTAAAAAGTCAATTATTTTGAGTCCTTCACAACACAAAATAACTGACCATAAACACTTCAAAAGTTAGGTTAGATTTTGCCTCACAAAATGGAAGTTCATTTGCACATTTAAAATTAATGACACCTTGAGATTCTGATAAGTTCAAGCTACGAGCCTTAATCTCACTATATGTCAGTTGAAAGATTTTGGTAAAACATGCCATAGTATCTACACGTATTGTGATGGGAGACAGAACACTTTGATGACAAGATGAAAACAAGGCAAAAAAAAACAAAAAGTACTTATTTAGATTCCTCAAATCAAGATAGGAAACATGTTCCATCACAAAGAAATATGAATCGAGCTTACCATTGCATCAGCCTCTAATGCAGTAACTCCCGTAAGAGAGCCACAAATTGGCCCACCATCACCTTGTAAGCAATGAAAAACTCTACCGCTTTCTTTGCAAGCAATTTCTGCAGACTCAAGGTTAAGTTCCATGGATAACAATGCCAATATGTACCTCCGAGCAATTTCAGGCCATGTAACTTCATTAATGGGAAGCATATCAAGTCTAGTTTTCTTAAGAGTAGCTAAATTGTCGGGGTCTTTTTTCCTACCTCTTCTAGATTTGGACCCTCCTGCACCAACATTCGGATCTACATAGACAGCAACTTTAGAGAGCAACTCGGTGACTAGAGCTTTGAGCAGCAGACCATGAATCTTTGTCAAAAGCTCACCAGCGTATCGGCTATATTGATGGAAACCCAATCGACCAGATAGAAAGTCCATTCCACTTCTTGCTAAGGTGAGCTCTCTGACATCCTGAATCTCAAGTGTGGGCACTTCCATTGAACTTGTGTTGTCTATCCATGGACTAACTAATTCCTCCTCAATTTCTTCAAAAGAAAATGGAGCTTTTAGCCCCAAGACCTCTGAAAACCTCAAGAAGAATTCCCAAACCTAAACACATTTGATAAAATTAAAAAAAAATTAAAAATAAAAAAAAGAAATGGTAAGAATGTGGGAACAACATCCAATTCCTTTCCAGACAACAAACTCAAAAGTTACAAGATACCTGGAGAGCGTCACCTATCAAAAATGCAGGAATCTTTGTGCTCAATGGCTTTCCTGAAGAACAAGGACGCCTGATGTCAGCATCTTCCAAATGCTTTCTGAGTGTTCCAGAAATTCTCAAAGATTCAACAGCTTCCCTCTCATCCTGCATGTGATTTTTTCTTTTAGCCAGCAGGAACCCATTTCCAACTGTCTGCAGGGTTGTGTTGTGCTTTCTCTTGGTAACAAATTTATAATTTGAACATGCAGACACACCAGGAAGCTGTTCTATAATCTCTTGCACAAAGTCTGCATCTAGTCCAAATCTGTCTTGCTCTAACCACTTCACTAACATTTCACAAGCAGTTTTTAACTCGGAATTGCTCTGCACTGATCTTGGAAAATTGAGAGGGGCACCTAAGTAAGAGAACTTGGACAAGGAACCAACCTCACTTGGCTCTTGTTCATCCATTTTATCTACATCATGAGTACAGCAGAATTGGATTACACCTTTTTTCTTATAAGCATCAATGCATGCATGCTGAAGAGTCTGGGAAACAATTTCCCACACAGATGATACTGAACTCCCCTCCACAATGAACTCCCCTATACTATCCCCATGCCCAATAACACCAGGACATATATTTCCAAATTTTCCAGGCAATGCATTCACTCTCTGCATATTTTCAGCAGTATGAGAGTCACTATTCAGATCTGGTGGGCTGCACTCTTCCAGCATCGCCTGGATAGAAATACTCTCTTCATCAACCAGTGTAGAAGTTGCAGAATTAGCATTTTCCACATTATCTTCGCCAATATGAGAATTGCATTTAGATGTTAGAAGGACTGTCGAACCAATCGGGACAGAATGCAGGGTGCATGGGTACCTCCTGACCTTGAAAACTGGACCAGCATCACCTCCATCGGCAACCTCACAAGCAAAAAAAGATCCTGTAACTCTATCATGCCAGCTGGACAAGTAACCCACAGGCCATATCTCACAACTCCTGTGATATAAAGGCCTGGGATCAATAGTTCCAGCTTGAATAAGGAAAAAATCCTTATACTGAACTGGAAATTCATCCTGAAATGAAATAAAAGTCAAAGGTTAGTCAGTAAAATTGCAAGTAGTTAAGACAAACTACTGGATCCGTTGGACTATGAGGAGATTAGAAATGCAAAAGCTAGCATGGCAGCACAAACCAAATATTGGTAACAGGAAGAACATACATTTGGATATGTACAACTGAAGATAGAGCAACCATTATGGAATAAGCTTCTCCCAGGAGAACACCAACTCTGTCCAGACTTGCAGGCTTTAGCAGAACCTGAAGCGTCTATACTTCTTCGGACATTTGGCAATCCCTCGCGATATGAAGTAAAGCCATTACCTCCATTCTCAACCTCCATGGAGTGGTGCAACCCCATATGTCGAGCAACATCATCACGCGACTCAAAGCGACTTCCATCTGGTCCGACATATACTGCACAAGTCTTGCATCTTTTGTCACAATATTCAAAATCCACATGCCAGCCAGCGGACAATTCACCTTTCATCCCAGCAATATATTCTCTAAGGTCTTGAAGATAAACTTCACAGGCACCTTGCAGAACATTATTTTTTGCAGTAAAATGACTAACATGATTTCTGAAATCATACATCAATACTGGATCAGTTATGCTTTGGTTTATATGGTCAGAATGAGGTCTATGTTGTACCGTGTCCTCCAATTTTGACTTATGAATATCCCCCATAAGTGAGGAGGCCACCTGAGTTTTAACTTCATTCTCCCTATATAGCAAACTTTTCATAGCTTGAACTCTGCAAACACCAGCAATATACATAATGTCAATAATAATATCCAAGTTACTCCTAAAGCAGGCCATCCAGGAAAAAAATGAATCCTAAGCATTAAATAAACCTTCTCTACCACATTACAATATTATGAAAGACAAATCGCACTAATATCCAAACCTATGAATCCACTAAGATAGATTGGAAGACTAATGCAAACAGTCTTCAAATGTTACTTCCATATGCAGCCAAGTCACTAAGGTAGGAGAAAGAGGACAGAAGAAGTAGCATCAAGGAAGATAATACTTCTTCGTGCTTCGGCAAAAATATCAGTGCAGAAAAAATAAATATTCTCTAAAAAATAAATATTCTCTAAGAACACAACTGAGCCTCTTGGTAATAAAAATAAAAGAGTGGTTTTGCCTCCACACAGAAAATCTAGGAAATGTTAATAACATGGATTGCTGTACAATAACACACTTAAGAAACCTTTACTTCGTAGTATGTTCTTTTTAATCAGAACAAAGTGATATTTCGTAATTCTCCAAGAAGAGTATTTGACGAAAACTTCACATCCATAAGCAAAGGAAGTAAATACTATTTTTGCACATCTGCAAACAAAAACAAGGAATACAACTGAAATCACAACGCAAAAGTTATTCTACAATATATGGAATCAGTTCCAGTGAAACATGATAGTAAACGAGGTATACATATCAAGAAAGATGCATTATGTGCATCTCCCAAAGGACAGACTTGCTTCCTTCTACTCGTGGTTCAGTAGAGCCACTTGCATGTCATACCAATTGCATTAAGCCAACAAGCAAGCAAAACAAGTTAAAAGTTGGATAACCCAACCACCACAACCACACAAAGAGGAAGATAACAATTTAAGATATCAAATCCATAAACACATATTGCTCGTGTTCTTTATAAGGTTAAGTTATGACATAGAGCATGACACTTAGATTTTGTCTCGTGTTACTAAAATCTATTATGTTTTTGTATCCTTTACGCATATCTTTATATCAACTTTTTTCATATGAAATTAATTTTTGATAGCATTCTTCATAACCAGATTCACATTCGAAAGGGTCAGAGCATGGTTCACTCCATTCTCCTAGATGACTTTGCCTTAAGAATGTTGAAACCCCAACAGTACAGTTCTCATCGTCCAATCATTGCATTATACAATGAAAATAAATAGAATACCTTCTACAGCAAGAGTTATCATGATCTGTGGCAAAATAAGATTTTATTAGGAAAAATGACGACAACAAAAGAACGGGACAAATTCTGTACAATAGCTTGTACACAATCATAACAAAAGAATAAAACCCTCAAACCTAGCTCAAAACTATCGGGGCACATGACAAATACATAACCTACAGCACTATACCAAATACATTGAGATTAAAATAAAATACAGCTAAATAATTTATACGTATTATTTTCATTTTACGGCACGCTAGACTTAAAGAAATAAGTTAGCATACTTGTTTCACAATTAAATGTTTTCTGTAGCAGAATAAATCTATAAGATCTAGGTTCTGCAGCAAGACCCTCAAATGCATGATTGCTCCCTCTATATGAGCCAGAAAAAGTTTTATTGCTATTTTGCAAAAGAGATGGGCAAGAAAGAAATTCTTTAGTTTGAGAAGGAGAAAAGAAAGAATTATTTTTTTAATGAAAGGAAAAGAAAGAATTCCATCTCAAGAAAAAAATATTTAAAAAGAAAAGGTGATTTTGAAAGGCAGCAGGGCGCTGCATTTCTCTTGCAACCCTTTTGTATAATTTTACTTAGGAAATCGACTGGACACCACGATGGTGTAATGTATTACAGGTTAACGTAAAAGAAAAAAGAATTAGAAAGATAAACTTCTTGAAGCCCTTTCAAAAAATCAAGCCTAACTCAACCACAAAAGTCAGCTTAAGAGGTGCGATTGTCCAAAACCATATAAAGATACAAATCGCCTCCCACACCACCGATGTGGGAGTTAACACTCCCCTCACACCTAGGACTAGACATCTAGTGTGTGAACAATATATGATGGCGGCCCAACATCAGGTTAAACAAGACCTTGTTGGGCCTGACTCTGGTGTCATATTAAAGAAATGGACCTTCGGCCTAACTCAACCTCAAAAGCTAGCTCAAGAGGTGGATTTCTGAAAACCGTATTAGGATACACATATACCTACCACCCACCAATGTGGGAATTAACAATTACTATGTTCAAATCGAACCAACTGGCAATTACCTTGATCTTAGTGTTAGGTAATAGGCATTTATTAGACTTAAATGGAAATGAATTAAAAGTAGATACCATATTTTACAATGAGATTTAAGTATCTATTAATGAGTGTCAGCAAAATATTTGCATACTTATTTCGAGATGAAGATGTGTCGGCCTTACGACTGCTAATTGAGGCCTAAGGTATACCACTAACGATAATTAACTTATAGGCAATAACTTTTGAGAACTTCTTGTTAATTAAAAAGACATGATAATAGGTATATATTCAAGTATGGCCATCAGAAAACAAGAATGGATACTAGAGCGTAGGAAGTACATATGTATAGCTAACCTATCTAAAATTGAACATTGAACTAACTTGTTGACTTAAAATTTTCATCCCTATATTGAACCTATTCAACTCCGCACTAAACTAATTTGATACTCATCCGCTAGTCGTAATAAATATGTGCATCCAAATTTTGCATTTCTTGGATCATTAACCTTAGAGTGGTAACATAACCTTTGCAAAACTCTCTACAGCTATCAAAGTTAGCAAGTCCGTCAAACTACAGAATAGTCCATGTACCGACAAAAGTTTGGAAGCTACGTTAATCAGACTGTTAGAAATTGTTGCATCGATGTCGGATGCTCAAAAAATGGATCACTTTTGGAGAATCCGACACGCATCTGGCAATATTTTTGAAGTGTTTGAACAACATGGTATGTAGGATATATCATGTCTCTATGTTGATGATCTACTCATGATTCAAATTTTAGATAATTTAGCGATATTTAACTAGGGATAAAACCAATTATGTACCTGCAAAGGTAGACTATAAACTCCATTTCTATCCTCAAGAAATTTCTCCTCACGAATTTTCCAATATAATTGTGCGCAAAGAAGTATTAAGCTATGTACCGGCATGTAATATTATAGGATCACTTCTAGTGAAAGATGTTCTTTAGCATTCCTATACTCATAACCCAGAGAATACAACCTTTTTGCGATAAACCATAAGGAATGAACTTGAACTACTCCACAAAAATTGGGCAATTGTTTGTACACCTTAGGCAAATGGAATAGTGATTTCATGTGGAAAATGAAGTAACTAGATATTCTTCTCTCCTTTTTTTTCTTTTCTAGATCTCATGCCCCCACAATATTTCCAATAAATAACTTGCTTTGCGGACAAACTCATGGACGAGAAAAACAGGAGCATATGATCCAAAACTTTCTCCACCAACGAAGAAATGTAATTAAGCCTATACAAATAAAGTTCTCCAGTAAATACGAAGAAAGGGAACTTTTGTGCTACCATTTCTAGAATGTTCCAATAAAGGATGTTTTTCCTTAATCCAAGTAAACTCTTCTCTCTTTTGGCTTTCCTGGTTGAAGATAAAAATTACTAGTTGCAAATAAATCACAAGTTTCAACAATCCAAAGTTGAAAATATAATCCACATGATTTTTAGGACATCAATGGAAAAGGACCAATATCATGCATCATTAGATTTTTATTCTCAACCAAATAAAGACAATTGACCAAAAAGGAATAAAAATAACAAGAGAAGATGCAATAAGAATTCTCATGTAAATGGAAATGGAAGAGGGAGATTTCCATCGAGTGAAAATGAGATAATCAAGATTTCCTACCAAGTGAATGGAAGGTATCCTGACAACCCAAAAAGTTGTGAAGTCCTACTAAAGATATTCTATCCTAGATCATCATTATATGATCAAAGATGAAGCTCAAAGATGAAGTTAAAGTCACTTTTCTCCATTGAAGGCATAATCTTCTCGAAGCAGCAACAAGAATGGGACAAATATCCATAAGCATAACCACTAATATCGTCATATGTTCAAGGATCTGCCTTGGCCCTTGGCCAAACTCTATAGTCCAGTTCCGGGGAAAGCATGTTGAGCTTCTCTTCTTCGGCCTGCATTCTGCCTTTAGTGAATTGCGAGCAAGATCTTTCTTTTGTCCCTTCCAAGCGATCAAAAAATAAATAAATGGTTGATATATTCAAGACAGTTATGACCATCAAATGGTTGATTCAATCTAATTCATTGAATTAATCCATTAGACATTGTTTTTGCAAACATGAACCAAATCGTTTTTAAAAAAATTGTAAAAGTTGGACACCCCAATTGCTAAACTACTAAGTGATACTCGAAACATAGTATACATCTAATACAGTTTTTCCCTTTGATACTGTATTAATTGCTTTGTTCCTAATCCTTTCTATTTTATAAGCATGTCTAGGTCAGCTTGTGCAAACCTTGACTAATTTCATGGATACCTACCACCTCCCACTAGCAATAAGCACTAGATAACTTTGTCTGGCAAGGCTAGAATAGATGAAAAGAAATTACCTAATATGTTGCCTTAAATTTGAACCAAAGACCTCACGATGTTCAACCTACATCAATTACCACTAGGCCACACACTTAGGTACAAATATCATGCTCTTTCTTCCATCTTCTCTTTGACAATGTATGAAATCTTCAACCTTGACCTTCATGGTCTACTCTCTGTTGCTTACATGCAACCAATCTCCAAGTTATTTAGGTTGTTGATGATGAACTAATGATGAAAGTTCTTTTTCAATAATTGTGGAATTCGGTCCTCGACTAATTCCATCGGATACCTACTACCTCCCACCATCACAAGCACCAAGTAACTTTGTCCATCAAGACTTAGACAAATGAAATGAAATGACCTATTTACGATGCTAAAATTTGAAGTGAGACCTCATGATTTTCTAATTCACTTCATTGACCACTAGGTCACACCCGTTCTTCACCATCCATGCCACCTAGCATAGAACCTGAGACTATTTTCACACAATTCAGCAATGACAGCAAAAAAGTTCTGATGCGCTTAGCAAGAAGGAATAGTCTAATGGAGTTCATGGATTTACCTAGGCCGATTTATGGGCTAATCAACAAAGGATTTTATCTTTGAAACCAATTGAAAAGAACAGTGCAAGAGAAATCATAAAAAGATGATTGAATCTCTAGACACCCCAAAAAAGATATGAGGTGCTCAGAAATGATCGAAATAGTTGAATGGGAGGATCACCATGACTATAGCCCAGAGATTGACAAAAATGGTTTATTTGATATTATGGATGACTAGTTACAGAAGGAGACTTTCGATTTTGTAGGCTGGTCCGTCTATTGCTCTTTCCTTGCATTGGCACACTACTAATTCACCCCAAAATATATTTGATAATGTTCCACAATTGTCACAATGCAAATATAGATGTATATTCACTTTTTCTATATTTGTTTCATGGACATGCTATAAAAGCTTGTGATTAAGGATAAAAGGTGAAGTATAAATTTTCAAGCACAATAAGGGCAATTACTATACTTTAATTAAATTACTTCTTCGTGCATCACCCCTTCCTAGTTGTTGTACTTCCATAACCATTTAATAACACACTTTGGTGATCAAGTTTCAAAATGCTTCATTCAGTTATCCCAAAAGAAAGTTCCAAACTCCCTATTTCCATTGATCATCCCTCTTGATTAACATTACTATCTACATTCTTCAAGTCGTAAGATTTCTGTCTTTGTTACCATCCAATAGTGTGTTTAAAGCCAACACAAAGAAGAGACAAAGCTATAGGTATTGAAACGGAAAAATGAGAAACAAAGCACAGGCTTCTTTGAAGTGAAGCGCACCGATTTACTGAAAATTAGAAATTGCCAAAAATATATAAATCTAGCAATATAATAATCAAAAAGCAACAGAAAAACTAATTTTGGCATCTAGTACACAATAACATTTATATTAATCCAATCCCTCAAAGTTGAGATTAAAAGACTCTCACTCACTTTGCCCAACATTGTTGGAAGTGCACACTTCTCTAAAGCGCATGGCTGCTGCCCCAAGGAAGTGATAACTCCTCGCTTCGGATTGCGAGGAGATGACTCAAGTAATATTGTCATCCAAAAGAAATTTCTCCTAATTTTATCGGACTCTCTGACTAGCTTTGTAAGTATTGGAATGCATACCTCATACATATAGGTAAGGAGACCCTTACAGAATTTGGAAATGTGAGAGAAAAGAAAATCTGCAGTTTGAAACTAAAGTATCCAAATTTTTGTCTCCATTTCCCAAGACATTTGCACCATTATGTTAATTAATCACTCTATAAGACTTCCACAATTGAAAGAATTCAAATTCATGTAACTACTAAAATTTACATTATAATATTGGCCTAAGATAAGTGTTGAATTAAGTAAAAAATGGCCAGTGAGGATTGTGGTCCCTAGCTGTTTAAGACTAAGGCATAGTAGTTGATATAATTTTTACTTTATCAAACTAAAAACTAAGTTCCCAATGTATATATTTTATTCCACTAACCGCTGATGTATAATATCAAGTTGAATAAACCTCTTAAAGGGACAAAGGGACTATGATGGCATCCATAAGATGAGAGGTGTCAGCAAGGACCTTCCAAATTAAGTTGAACACATACCAAATTACTTTGATATCAATGCTCTGATAGAGCATTCTGCCTGCATCTAGGAAGAAGTCAATACATTGACAATCAAGTAATTGTTTGTTTTTTTTTTTTTGGGGGGGGGGGGGGGGGGGGGCGCAAAGTACATTTAGTAGGGAACTCTTTATCAAAGAATATTCATAAAATAGGAACTGCAACAGAGGAATCATCAAGAGGAGTCATATCCCCTATTTATGAAGGACTCATTAGACAAATCATTGAAAAGACTAGCTAAGAAAGCTACAAAAACTTAAGTAATAGAATAACTGAAGAGTCTGAATTCTGATGTTATCAACAACGTGTAATGCCATAAATGGGATATGGGGAGGGTAGGGTGTACACTGACCTAGAGCCGTAGAGAAGAGGTTGTTTCCATGGATCCCCGGCTCAAGGAAAAGCATATCAAAGCAGGTCAAAAAAGAAATTCTGATGTGTCATCAGATCTTAATATTAATCTTCTTTTTATTCCTTCAGCTAACGAAAAAACAACAGAAAGAAAAAATTTCTAAGATATTGAACCCTCGGTCCAAATTTCAATCTACTGTAACCACAAATTCAAGGGAATGAGGCTCACCCAAAGACTAATTATTCTAGCAATCAAGACACCAAATAATTATATTACATATAGACAAAGATCCAATCAAATACAATAAAAATTACAGTCCAACATCAAGAAATACACAATTCACACCAACAAAGTTTGAACCTTTATGTACATATACAACATGCATTGCTAAAATAATCCAGATTTTGCGTTAAATGTAAAAGAAAGGATAAATAAAGAAGTAAAATTCATACTTGGCCCCATGATTTTGCTCCACTTCTCGTCCTGCAACAGGCAAATTCACATTTAAATCCACGAAGGGAAACATCCCTTCCCCTTCCGGTTCCTGTGGCGGCGATGAATTCATATCAAGCGGAGGCGCTGAATTCATATCCAACATCTCCACTTCACCAGAAGCATTCCTATCCAGCAGCTCCACTACTTCGCCGCCTCCGCCTCTGCCGCATTCATCGCTGCGACTGCTACGGCGGCCACCAAGCACACACTTGAAGCATTTCCACTCCTCTTTCTGCTGATCCTTGGTCCAACTAGAACCAACCTCACAAGATGAACAAACCCGCACATTCGATTGACTCGGAGGAGTGACCACCGACTTGACCCCGGAAGAAGATTCCTGGTGTTCCGAGAACAAACCCCTTTCAAATTCCCTTGGTGAAGGAAGAGGTGGGGTTTCGTTAAGATCGATGTGAAACGGCAAAACCCGGTTCAAATTTGAAGAACAATCCATTTCTTGAACAAGTACAATGAGTAATTTTTTTTCTCAAAAACTGAACAAGCATTATATGCCAAAATGGTCGAGTGCTATATATAACCAAAAGGGTGTTTGGGTTTGGGGTTTTTCTGTGATTTTAGCAAAAAATTGGGTTGCAAAAGATCACCGACTGGATTTTGTGAATCCAAAAGAGAGAAAAGAAAAGAGTTTTTGTAACGTAAATTTGTAAGGGGAGAAAGAGACAAATTTGGAAGGAAGGGAGATTACAGGTAGGATTTAAGAGGAGTTTTGTACTTGTTCGAAACCAAGGCGAAGGAAGAAGAAAGTGAGAGAGGCGAAAGCAAAGGAGTGGGTTTGGGTTTGGGTTTGGGTTTGGGTTTGAGTTTTCTCGAGAACGCAGAAAAGGGACTCTGGCTTGGCTTGAATATGCTATAGTACTTCTTGTTTGGCCTTTGGGTGCCAAATGACCACATTACCCTTTCCTGAATTTTAAATATTTTTAAAAGTAATTTGTATTTTAAAAAGATATATTTCACAATCAAATTAAATTTGTGAAAATGTACCAGTTGCCTTTTTCTATAATTTAATCTTTTATATTAATAAATAAAATAAATTTACATCAATTCTTTCAGAAATTTTCAACCAAAAAAAAACCTAACACTATCAATTACTAAAAGTCGAATACATATGTGGAAATGTATATAACATGAGGAGTTTAATTTAGGTTTGTATTATTTTTATGCTATCAAAATAAAGTCATTTTTATTAATAGGAGAAAATAATAATTTAGGATAAATTTGATTATGATAGCATGAAAAATAAAATTGTCATGACTAATTAAAATGAACTTGATAGTATAAAGATTATACATTCTGTACATGCACATAAATTAATTAAAAAATAATGATAATAACTTAGTTTTGATGTTTGGTACTTGAAAATCTTTGGGATTTAGATAATATATTTAGTCAAATGTTATTTTGTTGTTTTGAATTGTTTAAAATTATTTCACACTCTTGTTAAATTTTTTTCCTTTTTTGAATTTGGGCAATTGTTACGAATTAAATTAATAACTTATTATTGATATTTGGTGCTTGAAAATCTTTGGGATTTAAATAATATATTTGGTCAAACGTGTGGTGTCAATTTTTGTCATTTTGAATTGTTGAAAACTATTTTACTCTCTTGTCAATATTTTTCCACTTTTGAATTTGGGCAATTGTTATGAATAATAGGATTATAAAATCCAACTACTTGTAATAAACACTTTTTTCCTTTTTTTGATTTGTAATTTGTGTTAGATTAAAAATTTAAAGTGGATAGTAAAATTGTAAAAGCTTATAGTGTAATAAATAAATTAAAATAAATGTGAGATAGATGAATATTAATGAAAATTTTGCGTCATATATTAATTATGTAAATTTGGTGAAATTCAATCATAGAATTAGATAGATTTAAAAATAAAAACAAAAATTGGAGGTATTTAAGAGTAAAATGAACAAGATCAAATTAATTTATCATAATATAAACATATTATGATAAATTTTTAAGTTCAACTTTATGAAATTATTTTGTTGCTAACTTCTCTTCTTTTACCAAAGAAAAAAATATTTTATTACTAATGTAGAAACAGTATGTGCAAGAAATAAGAGAAAAATTTATATATTAATGGCAATTGCCAATCAACTGACAAATTGAGTTCATGATATTTTATATAAATTAAAATGGTTATTTTGTGTAATTTATATCTTTATATAATATTTTTTACATTATTTAATTATTCTATTAATGACACAAGTACTCAATATAATTTTTCAATGATATTATTTTCTCTAATTGATTTATGTGATAAATTAATATTGAACACTAGTTTAATTAGTATTACCTCCTTCTCATATTATATGAGCATCTTTTTATAAATATTTGTCTCATATTATATCGGTACTTACTAAATCAGGATAGAATTAATTATTTTTTTTCCATTTTACCCCACCATTAATTAGTGTATTAATAATTTTTTTCTAACTTAATTTAATGTACATTGATATAAATAAAGGGTAAAATGATAAAGTTCACTAATACATTAATAATTTTTTAATAACTGTGTAAAATGAAACACGCTCATATACTATAGGACAGAGAGAGTACCTTTAATGATTATTTAAAAGGTTATACAACTTTCAAGAAATATTACAATTGAGTTATAACATTTTATTAAACTATGATAAAATATAAAAGTAGATGATTCACATAAAATAAAAATAAGTAGCAAAAGCTAGTATGTCAATGAATTAAAACGAGTCATGTTTCTTGATAAAAAAAATAATAAAAAATGAATCTTTATTTTCTTTTTTAAAGAGCAATTTTATTGAAATATAAACAAGATATAAATTTGTTAATCTAATTTTATATTTGTTCATTGAGATGCGCACATTTTGTAGCAACTAATTACTAGTATTTAAAATATTTAGGGTAGATAAATGAATATTCTTTTTTGAATACTATAAAAAAATTATATTTTTTAAAATCTCTATAGACAAAAAAGGACATAATATTTATATAGTTTCATAAAATTTTCAAATTACTTTTTCTCCCAAGTGATAGGTCATGTTGTAGTGTGATAAAAAAGGAAAAATAATAAAGATAGATTTCAGAAAATCTAATTAAACGATCTTTTACAAAATATGCTTTTCAATTATTCATTTTTTTCTATAAGATTATCGAACTTTTCACATTTTATGATAGTAATAATTCTCGTTAATGGTACAAGAGCTAAGTTCTTTGAATGGTATTTATTGAGATATTAAGACAGTAAAAATATTAATTACCGATGAACTTTTATATCATATATGATTCTTTGTAGATATATATTCAATTCCTCTGGAAAAATAAGAAATTAATTAAAATTAGGAGATAAATTATACCTAAACTCATTTTATTATTTTTGTATTTCACTTACTAATATTCTTTTTTTTTCTTGTTTAAAAAAAAATTGGTACATCCACTTTTTATTTGAATTTGATGAAAATTTTTCTATCAAAATGTGTATGACTACATAAAACAGGAAAAACTTCAATAATAATCTAATATTAACAAAACTTTCTAAAATTCATTTCTTTTATAAAAAAAAAAAAGGAGGGCTAAAATAGTAAAATGACACAAAGGGGTCCAAAAATAGGGGGTTTGGGGGGTGTGAAAGTGACAGTATGAATGGGTAAAGTGGAGCCCACGGCACGTAGGAAGAGTGCTTTGTGTCTATTCCCCGTGACTCTTTGCTTTGAACTATAAAGTTAACAGTATTAGAAGATGCTGCTGCACTGCTTTCCCACGCTCTCCGTGCGCTATGTGGGTTTGTCCTTAATATAAAAGCAAATTAAAATAACTATTTTTATTTTATACAAAAATTTAAAAAAAAAAAAAATTTGTAAAAATTATGTAGAATGTATTAAAATATTTTTTAATCTTATAGTATTAACATGTTAGGTGAAATATTGAAATTGAAGAGTTTTTTAAAAAAAAAAACACTTTATTGTTTTTCAAATAAAGTAAAAACAAGTAAGACAAATAAATTAAAACAGATGAAATATTATCTTAGAAATTTAAGATTAAAATTGATTATTATTTCCAATTATAAGGTTTTGTCTAGTTGTTGATTAGAGTTATACATGTATAAATTAATTAGGTAAGTATTAGTTATTCATGTACTCTCTTCGTTTCAATTTATATAGTAAATTTCAAATTTCGGAAGTCAAACATATGATTTGGACAATATTTTTGAATTTAAATAGAATTTCAAATCAATAAGGTATTATTTAAAATTTTGTTTGGACGTGCAATTTAATTTTTTAAATCTTATTTTTTCCTAACTACGAACCCCTCAAAAATTGTAAAAGCTATCAAAATTTTGCCAACTCTTATACAATCTTACCAAATGAGTAAATTGTGGTTCTTAAATAACGTATCATGATATCTTGAGGCGTTGCATTGATAAATTACATACTTACATGTTTATTTATGAATAAATATTTGTGATTACATATTATTATAAACTTCAAATGAATGTAATTTTACAAAGATTCATTTTTTCAAAAAAATTAACAATAATATTAACTAGCTATTATTTAATATAGTTTTTGTATATGATATAAATAATTTAGTTATGTCGAGCATAGAATAAATTTTAATTGTAAAATTCAAAATAATGGATTTTTATTTGCAAAATACAAATTTATGAATTAATTTTTTATATATAAAAGAATCTTAAATCACAACTTGAAATCTAAAATTCCACCTTTTGAAAAAGTTAAGATTTCAAGCTATGATTTAAAATTACATAAGTTTTATTATGTTTCATAAACAATCACTAGTCTAAAATTTGAGCACAAATTATATAGCCAAACTCTTATTTAAAAGCCAACACTCACCACTTACAATAGAACGGGGAAGTATTATAGTATTTTCTTTGATCAAAATCATATTAAAAAAATACTTAAATTTATTATTTGAAATATTGAACCTAAGGCCTGTTTGAATTGATTTATTTTAAGTATTTATAAGATAAAATAGCTTTTAAGTCTTTTAGAGTATTTAAGTAAATAAAAAAAATGCTTATAAACTCTTGATTTTAAGTCGAAATGATAAAATAAGTCAAAAGTTATAAGTTATAATTTTTAACTATGAATTTTGGCCTATTAGTCAAAACCCAAAAGTCAATCCAAAATGCTCTAATATTTTATGTCAAAAGTAAAACAGACAATCAATATTATTTTGCATCATATTTAATAACAATGTGTATTTAGTATTTTTTTTTTATATTATGGGGCATGTAATTCAGGTTAAAGACCTTATTTATTTTCATTAAGATTAAGACATTTGAATTCAAATATTAAGATGTGTGTTGAAATTTAGAGATTTGAATTTGATGAATGCATATTTGAATATTAAGATGTGCATTGCGATCTAAATAGTAAATCTTCTCTCTACTCCATTTTATGTGGCATTCTTTTTTGTTCCAAAAAGAATGTTACTTTAACATAATTAGAAATAATTTAACTTTAAAATTCTCTTTTTATTCTTAATAAAATAAATCTCGACCACACAAATATCTAAAGATTTTTTTAAATCACATGCTTCAAAAGTCTTTCATTTTTCTTAAACATCTGTCAAGTCAAAGAGTGTCACATAATAATGGATAACCATACAAAGGAAGTAGTTGAGATTGTTTGCTTTCTCAACAGTTAAATGTATAAAAATTATCTTTATTTAAAAAATGATAAACAAAAAATTCAAATAAATATTAAATTGATATAATTGTGTTGTGAAATATTTTTAAAAGTTTTATATCACAATTGATAGTGGTATAATGATTGACGATGGTGATTGTGTGAATCTATAACACCTCTCAAAATGCCTTTGAATGACCTTAAGAAAAATGTCTTGCATAACGTATTATCCGTACTCTTTTTGACAAATTCGAGACCAGATTATTAATCAGGAGGAAAAATTATGTGAAAAAATGGTTTCGTTCCAATTTTAGGTCAACCTTATTGAAAAATAATTTTTCGTCAGATTTTGCATCTTCAAAAGCATCTGCGTCGTGGAGAGGGTTCATTTCAATATAAAAGTGACCTGAACTCATTCTAGGGTCAAAATGAGGGAAAATTGAATTTTGCACAAAAATGAACTATGGTGAAACAACTCCACGTCGTGGACTTGTTTCATGATAGTTCAAGTTTTCCCTTAAAATTTCTGCACTAAGTGAGAAATATTAGGTTTTTTCCTAAACTTATTTAAGTGATTTTGTGCGATTTTTGACACTAAAATTCATTCTATAAATTGTCTTTAACCCCCAAATTAACCTCATTCTTTCACCATTCACACATTACAAAAATTTTATCTGTGAAACTACTCTCAAAGGTTTTCTTCTCCTCCAAGCAAAATTTCCATTGAAGATAAGTCAAGCAAAATCCTCCATTTTTCGTCAAGTTTTCCAAGGCAATCACTTAGGGTATGTGAGTTTTCATCCATAGAATCATTTCTTCTGTGGAACTCCTTCTAAATTCTCAATTTTTTAAATCAAATTTTAAGTATGTGAATTTTATGGATCTTCTCAACTTCTACCCAATTTCTCCAATTATGGTCTAGATTATGACTATTGATCTATCCTAATATGAATTCGTTGTTCAATTCTCACCCAATTGCATGAAATACTCCTCTATTATGATCTACTCACTTAATTAAGCATGAATTATTATTTAATTGCATGATTGTGATGATTTTCAAGTATTTTCTCTACAAGGCCTTCTAAGGTTCATAATGAATAATGTGAGTTATTATAATTATGATTTTAACTTATGATTTCTACTACAATTATGCATGAATTTCATTAAATTGCATGATTTGAAGTTAACTGACACCCTGTCCTTAGTCTGTGATGAATGATGATCATGAATGATAAGGATTTCTTTCAAAGTTATTCAATGATGTTTTATGAAGTCCCTTGAATGAAAGAATGATGTTGGTGAAAGGACAATTGTCACCTACTAATGATGGACCCATCTTGTGAAAGAACAATTCTCACTTGATTGGATCCTAACATTTTAATGAGTTACTCCTATGATGATGAAGTTATGTTTCAAATTATGAATGCATATGTACATGATTTTGTTATTAATATTTGGTGGGACTTGGCCTATCACTGAATGAGTCATAAGGTGGGGATCGATAGGGGAATCCTAGTAGAACCATCTTAATTCATTAACTATGTGCCACCATAGGAGCCCTTGCAGGCTATGACTAGTGGATCCACGTAGGCTCCCAAAGTTAAAGTTAATGATGTGGATGTAAAATATTCGGAGTTCAACCTTGGAAAGTAGATTCCCCTTTTTCTAATGAAAGAAGTTCATTAGATTCTATGTAGTAGCTCACATGGTCTTGTTGTCAGTGATGAAAATCTCCCACAAAATGATTATGTTACTTAAAGCCTTTAATGATCATGCTATTTATGTTATATGTATATATATATATATATATATCCATGTACATCGTGCATTGCTCACATACTTGGTACATTCCAACGCACTAACACATATTTTGCCTACATTATTAATAATGTAGAGTCTGGTGTTTCTTCTTCTTGAAGCAATTTGTGAAAACTATTGAAGACTTTGTGGTGAGTTCTCATGCTTCGAGGGCAAACCAATGACACTCTGCCTATGCTTGTTGTTTAGCTTCTATTGATACTTGAGACATGATACTTTCTTACTTTTGAGGGTGAGCTAGGAACATGTCCGTAGCCGCCGCCTATGCTATATTTAGAGACATAATTGGACAATGTGTAAAAGCCTATGATCTACTTCTCTTTTGTACTAAAATTGCTCTTCCTTTTATGTTATTCATAAGAGGCCCATACTCCTCTTTCCATATAGAGTCTTATTCATCGATATGAAGCATGCCATATTTATGAGTAGGAGGCTATGAGATATATTAGGAATCATAACTTCTTTCATGTTCTATGTTGTGCCATATAGTATACCTTAAGATTTCTCTTCTCTAATAATTGTCCTTGCGATTTTCAAAATATGTCTCCTCGAAGAGCAATTTTGCAAAAGGGAAATGATGTTGAAGAGGGACAAGATCCTTAGATTCCTCAAGTTCCCCATGATCCTATGTTCAAGATGATCACTAATGCAGAGTTTCGTACCACTTTTCAAATGCTAGCTCACGTGATTAAGACTCAATCCAACCAAGGTGGAGTTTCTCAAAATATGGGAACCCCAACAATTAGACTCTTGGATTTTATGATAATGAACCCACTTAAATTCCATGGTTCTAAAGTGGATGAAGATCCACAAGAGTTTGTTAATGAAGTGAGTCAAATTATGGCTATCATGGGAGTGTCCTTGGATGAGAATGCCAAGTTAGTGGCCTACCAACTTAAGGATATGGTTTGAGCAATGGAAAAATGAAAGAATGGAAGATGCGAGTCCTATTGCTTAGGAGGAGTTCAAAAGTGTTTTTCTTGATCGTTTCTTTCCCTTGTAATTGAAGGAAGCTAAGATCTAAGAGTTCATCAATCTTTATCAAGAGAGTATGAGTGTGAGGGAATATTTCCTCAAGTTTATCAAATTGTCTAAGTATGTTCCCTTCATGGTTTCAGATCTAAGAGTAAGGATGAGAAAGTTTTGATGGGTATCATTGATTTGGTGTCCCTAGAGTGTAAGGTAGTTATGTTGATCAAAGATATGGACATTTCAAGACTTATGACATATACAGAGCAAATTGAGAATGAAAATATGAGAAAGAGGGCTCGTGTTGATAGTGGTCACTTCTCTTATCAAAGGTCAAATAATGATGATAATAGGAGAGCCCAAGATGGGTAAATGTATTCCGGTCAAGGTACATCCAACATTTCTACTCAACAAATCAACAAAGGAAGGGTATCAAACCCCAAGGTTCAAGGAGAAGGTTCAAGTAGTCAAGTTATCCTCACTTGTAACAAAATATGGAAAACCCATAAGGGGGAGTGTCTATCCGAATCCAATGTATACTACAAGTGTGGGAAGCCCAATCACTATATGAAGGATTTTAGGAGTGGTGGTGATGTTAATGGAAGTAAACCTCAAGTCTAAGTTTCTAATCAAGGTGGGCAAGCTCAACATGGTGGTTCTCAATGCCACAATAGGTTTTATACACTCGAAGCTAGGCAAGATGTTGAGGAGTCCCCCAATGTGGTTACATGTATGTTGTGGGTCTTTGACTTTGATGTTTATGTTTTGATTGATCCGGGTACTAATTTATCTTTTGTTACCTCATACTTTGCGATAAATTTTATGTGACTTCTGAAACTTTGATAGCATTTTTTTAGTGAATACTCTGGTTGGTAAGTTGATTTTAGTCAAGAAAGTCTATAGAATTTTTTTTGTAATGATATTGCATAAAGTCCTTCGATGTGATCTTGTTGAGATTGACATGATTGATTTTGATGTTATTCTTGGTATTGATTGATTACATGCATCATATGCCTCAATTGATTGTAGAACTCATAGGGTCAAATTTCAAATCCCTAATGAATCTATTCTAAACAAAAGGGAATCAATTTGGTGTTCAAGGATAAGTTCATCTCACATATGAAGGCCAGGAAGATGATTTCCAAGGGATACATATATTATGTTGTTTGGGTTAGGAATGTTGAGTCCAAGGTTCTTACTATTGATTCAAGTCTTATAGTTAATGAATTCTCTGATATCTGTCCTGATGATTTGTTCGCTTTCCCCCCAAAAGAAAATTTTACTTTGATATTGTTCTCCTACTTGATACTCAATTCATTTTTATACCTCCTTATCGAATAGCCCTAGCAGAGTTGAAGGAGTTAAAGAAATAATTGAGAAATTTGCTTGACAAAAGGTTTATAAGGCCTATTGTGTCTCCATTGGGTGCTTCTGTATTATTTGTAACAAAGAAGGATGGTTCACTTCGAATATATGTAGATTATCGACAATTAAATAAGGTAACTATTAAAAATAAGTATGCACTCCCAAGGATTGATGACCTATTTGATCAATTACAAGGTGCAAGATATTTCTCTAAAATTGATCTTCGTTCCGGGTATCACTTGTAACGATCCAAACTTTTGAGGAACTAATATATGCTTAACTCACTGGTTTCCAACTTATCTTAAGTGAATTATAAATGTTTCGGGTCTCATTTGTCAAGTCTTGATCAAAAGAACCCATTGGATAAGTTTTGCATGAAGCTTTGTAGAAGCACTGACTTCAAATGGCCATATCTCTTGGTATGGGATGAACTGTGTGAGCCATGACCTATTAAATTGAAGCTCTTTGAGTTATCTTTCCAACTCACTTAGTTTTACTTGATTTGGAATTTGGATGAAGAAGTTATGGCTTTTTTTATGGGACTGCCTCTGCAGGGATTCTTTTCTGGAAATTGGCTAAGGTGTGTCCCGATGGTGCCCTTCCGTATTCCACTTCATGGTCCGTGAAGAGGCCCATCTGACCTCTCACGAGGTGTGGTAAGGTGTTTTGTGATGGCCTTAACTTAAGGATTGATTCTATGTATAAGGTTAGCATTTCAGAATTCACATCAATGAGAAAGGAGGTTTCACGGACCGTATGGGACTTGATGGTCCGTGAACCTGTCCGTGAGAGGGAGACCAGTCAAGGCTCTTGGCCAAGTGAGGCTCCATGGACCAATTCATGGTCCGTGTGAAGCCTCACGACCCGTGAGGCCTTCCGTGTGGCTACAAGAATAAAATATTTTCTAAGTATGGAATCACTGTCTCGGACCTTCGTCAGTGTTACATTTTCTAGGTACGACTTGATGGGAGGGTTCACGACCCGTGTGCCACTACACGGTCCGTGTATTGGACTGTAAGGGTGACGTTGACAACTTTTCTTATCAATTTCATTAATGGTTTAATTGTAATTTTGATGATTTTCTAAGGTCATTTTAGTCATCCTATTAATATAAGATTTTCAACCATCTCTCAACGTACGCATTTAGCTCAACATTTCATATAAGAGATTCAATAGGCAATTCCATGTAATGTAATTCAAAGTTCAACAATCAGGACATCATGAATGCTCTCGACTCAATGCTTATGCTTAGCACACACCCCTACTCAGGAGGTTTTAAAGTGGTCGTACTCAAGTATTTAAACATAGCATAGTTAGGATTGATCCCACGAGGAATATGGTAGACCCCGAATAAGCACACTTTCTATAACTTGGCTAGATGTACTCTAATATCTCCTAAAAAACAGAGAAAATATAAATGACTAAAATAAAAAAGAGTGAATTTCTTATGAAAGTAAATTCTAAAATACAATAGCAGATTGTTTGTAACCAGTAGAGAAACTAACTAGGGTGACGTGTTCCCCATGACTTCCTAGCTAAGTGTTTTCGGATACTCGCAACTCTTGTTTGTTGTGTAGGTGTAGGACAGTAAGTTGGGTTCTCCTAAATCCTTGATCGGACATCTAGGTGAATTTCATCATATTACTGGATCGGTCTCTGTGATGTGACGTTACTAACCCTTACTTTTTATCCCAGACCAAAATTACTACCCTTAGTAGCCTGATTAGTTGAGAAATAGTCAATCAACCTCTGTTAATTACTTCTTTTCCTATTTGTGACCTCCTGGATCGGGTAGGTGATACTAGGTGAGTTCTAACATAGGCCTCCATTAAAATTCAGTTAAATTGAAGAAGTTAATTAATACAACCTAACCACCATTCAAGAAGTTGCAAATAATTCGATTTTATCTTGGCTAGTTCATCATGGTTCCCACAACCCTAGTTGTGGACTTATCCACGCATCCTTGATGTTTGATTAGAAATTATGTCAGAACAATACATAATTAAATAATTTACGCAACAAGAACTGATGAACAAAATTTGGAATCTCAATGAAATTGCAAACTTGAATTGATAAAAATCACAAAAGATGTTCACAAGTATGTAAGTGATGTTTCATTAATCTCTCTTTGCTCTTTTTCTGATTGATAATAATAAAAACCTAAAAAAACTATTTATAGTACTAAAAATACAAAGGCAAAATGAAATATGATAACTGTGTCGGCACTGGTCACGAGCATACTTTACAGCTCATAGTATAATTCACAGCCCATAAGTCGAGGTCTCATGGAATGCTGCTGAAGCTACTGGAACTTTGTATGAAACCTCCTTCACGAGTCATGAAGTCTTCCACGACCCGTGAAGGGTTTCGTGTGAGTCACTTTCAGAAACTCTTTACTTTCTGCTTCTTCAACCCACGACCTCACTCTACGACCCATATGTTGGTCTACGACTCGTGCTCTGGTCTCGTAGAGTGGAACTCACTTTGGAACCCCTTACTGGAAGAATAAACAAAACCCCCCTCTACTACTCGTGAAATAACCCACGACCCGTAAAGGGTCTTGTAAACTATCAAGTTGGTGCAGAAATTGTATTTCAAGCTCAGAACCATGCCAACACTGAAATCTTACAAAAACAAATATCAAATCTACTAACATCACTTTGATAACGCACAAAATCCCAAGTTTCAAACATTAAAAGTGTTGTATTTTGGCAGCACATCAATGAACACTTTCACATTATCAAAAATGACATCACAAGTTTATTTCACAATATTATCTCACAAGTATAAGTCAACAACAATGAACCTTATCTCATAATTCAAGTCATACTTAATAAAAGGTTAGAAGTCCACTTGCCTTAATCGAAGTTTTAATCAACTCAAATCCAAGCCTTTTCCTCTGTTACAATAATCCAAATCACCACAATCTGGAAGGTCAAACTACACACGAACTAGCCAACTGGGTAAATGAATCCACAAAATCGACTCCAAAACATCAAACCCCTATAAAGAATGAGACATACACGTCAAAAAGAGTCAATCGATACCCATATTGATAGAAATTAAGTCCGGGGGTAATATGGTAAAAAAATTAGTTATTTTTTGAAAATTTTAAATTGGAAATTGAGCTCAAAATCAGGTTCTACACAAAAAATGAAGTTTGTGGGTGAAAATTTCATAAAATTTGAGTAGAAATTGAGGGAGAAACCATCATTTAAAGTTTAAATCATGTTCTTGAAAACTCATAAAAATTGAAAGATTGAAACAAAAAATTTCAAGTCAAAATCACAATTTAAATACTGAAAATTAAAGATTTAGTATTTAGGAAGCTTATCCAAATAAAAATCCACAAAAAAACTTTGCTCAAAATTGCACCTCCAAGCTTTTAGAACTCAAAAATGGAAGAAAATGATGGAGTAGTCAAAATGGGGAAGAAAGGGATATTTTTAACAATAAAAATTAAAGAAAAAGGGCTTTGACTGATTTCGCTTAAGTCACACCTCATTTTTGTGGTAAAGCAGTCATCAAGTAAATAACCTAACCAAGGTTAGGATTGTTCCCACGAGGAATATGTAGACTCCAGAATCAATTCAATGCACCTTGAGAATGATTAACCTATTATCTCCCTAGGAAAGGAGGGAGGGTTTGAAAATAAGAATTTAAATTAAACTAAATGATTGCAAGTAATGAATAATCAATAGAAGAGCTAACTAGGATGACGTGTGCCTCATGAATCCCTAACTTAGTAATATCGAACACATGCAAATTTTTTTCGGTGTGTAGGTGTAGGACAGTAAGTTAGGTTTACCCAAGTCTTTGATCCAACAAATAGGTAAATTTTATCCCGGAACTTGATCTATCTCTGTGGTGTGACACTACTAATCCTTACTGTAATCCTAGTACTCTCCTTAATTCGATTAAGTTGCTTAGACAAGAAAATCTCAATCGTCTCCTGTTAATTAGCTCTTTTTCTATTCGTCACTTCCTTGATCCGACAAGTGATACTAGGCAGGTTCTAACGCTGGCCACCATTAAAAATCAATCAAAGTGAAGAGAATAATTAATACGCCCTAACACACCTTTCAAGAATTACACGTTAACCGATTTTACCTTGTTAGTTCATCATGGTTCTCACAACCCTAGTTGTGGATTTAACTATGCATTATTAGTGTAAACACAAAGATTATGATGTAGAAGAACTTAATTAAGCACTTACAAAATGAAATTAAAATCACAAAAATTCAACTCTTCAATTAGAATCTCGAGTTTGAATCAAGAACACACAATGTATGATAAATTCTTAGTGTATTCACTAAAACAAGGTTCAAACTTTGTTCTCCCCCAAAACTTAATGAAAAATAACCTAAAAACCTATTTATAATAAGTAAAATACAAAACTAAAATGAACTAGAAAAATTGTGTCAATAATCTTCATGGGACCTCTTTACGGCTCGTAAACCACTTCACGGTCCATAGATCAGGGTTTCATGGATTCTGACAGTGTTCAAGATTTAGATTCTACGAAACCATTCCACGACCTGTGTAAGATTCTATGGCTCGTTAAAGGTCTTGTCTGATGACTTTTTAGCGTCTCTCCTATTTCTGATCCTTTGGGCACGACCATACTCTACGGCTCGTGTAACATTGTACAACTCATGAATCCTCCTTGTAGATTTGATTTCACCTTTGCACCCCTCACTGGAACTTTATACGAAACCCTCTCGACGACTCATGGACTACTCCACGACTCGTAGAGGGTTCCGTGGAACACCAAAAACCTGCAACTTCAGCATATTTCACCCAAAACTTTGCCAACATCATAATCCTGCAAAATAAACACAAAAACACAATCAAACCTATTAACATCATATTGAGAACACACAAAATTTCAAGTTTTAAGCATTAAAAGTGTTGCATTTTGGCAGCACATCAACACCCTCAACTTAAAATTATTTCTTATCCTCAAATGATAGACTCAATCTAAATAAGCAGTATAGCAGCGTACAGACTTGAACCTAATAGCATAGACTCAATCAAAATTTAACACAGACACCCGCATTATATTTCAACCTTAGATCAGATAGCCATCCAACAAACCAACACAGATCAATATGCCCAACAGTGCAACTATGACAAGTCATGCAATTATAAATAAGTAGCAATCACCAAATTAGTCATACATCAATAATTCAATGCAAGTACCCTCATAAAAAGAAGTCCCGTTTTCCCTTTCAGTATAAAATTTTCACAGTTAATGCTCGGTACGATACTAGATCACTCTCACTCACAAAAGACATTCAGATACCATACCATGGTCAATACCATATGTTTTTCCCTATACTCATGACTAACACTTTTAGCTAATTGGGTTGCGATCACTTTAGGACTTTCTAGGCTTGTAACATAGGCTCGAGGGCTTTGGTGTGATATTTTGGAAACTTAGTGACTAATGGCCCTATTTGACATTGCGTTTTCTACACTTTTGCCCTATCAACCTATCTTTTGATTCATTCTCCCTTTTTCTCCTATTTTGAACTTTTTGGGGTACCTATTTTTCACTCTTTTGCACAGTGCCTTTATTTTTCAAAATTCTTTTTCTCTTTAGCACAGTGATATGACACTTCTCCATTTTTTCTTTCTCTAGAACCCTAGTCCCTATTTTCATCTCTTTTTGCAACACTAGTTTTTCCTCCCCTTTTTATGACTTTTTCCTCACTAGCCACCCTCAACTTAGGCTTTTAGCCTGGGTTGAGGTGCACATTATCCATCCTTCGAACCAGGACTACTTTTGGTAGCCACCCTCAACTTAGGTTTTTTGCCTCGATCAAGATGCACGATGTTCAAGGAAGGACCAGGGCCAATTTTTTGATTTAATCATAAATTTGGGTAAGGTTTCTTAGGTGTTTACAATCAAGAAGTTAATTTTAGGCTCAAATACAGGGATCAAGGGATACATAGCATATTTGATCGGTTATTTTTAGGCTGTGGACTACTACGAATATCGGTCTAAGATCATTTCCTAACCAACTAATCTATAGCATAAATCAAAGTAATAGGGCAAGTTCTGAATTGAAACATAATATTGAATCATGCAATTAGGTTCACTCACACATGACACTGCTTTACATGTTAATACAGACTATCAGATCATGTTTTTTAATCATAATTTATCCTAACTTATCAGAACAAGTACTATTAGACAACTAATCATGCAAGGTTTCTATCAAAACTAACTAAATACATAAAAAAAATTAGTGGGTACCATTTTCAACAAAAACATAACTATGCCATAGATATAAGTACTGGATGCTACTAATACTACCTAAATATCCTAAACATGTCAATTTAACAGAAAAATAAATATCTATAGGGAAAAAGAATACAGGCAAGAAAACCCTTTGGATAAAAAATTGGAATAATTATAGGACAAGGTTACTCAGACTTCACTGAGGCCTATAACTATCCACACCCCATCGAAAAAGGTGCACATTGTCCCCAATGCACACATAATATCAAAAGTAAAGAACAAGGGTAAAAAAAAACATACATGGGGGCCAAAACGCCTCACTTATCCTTGGGTTGCCTCCCAAGTAGCGTAGGATTTGTTATCGCGACAGGACTAGGTTCACTTGATTACTAAGACTTGATCAAGTGACCATGCTTCCAATGTCTTAATTTCTTCATCATTGCTGAGGTATAGCTTCACCTTTTGACTGTTCACTTTGAATGTAGTTCCATTTCATTTATCTAACTCGATAGCTCTGTGGCTGAAGACTCGTGCTACTCTGAAGGGTCCAATTCATTTGGATTTGAGTTTCCCAGGGAACAACCTCAGTCTAGAATTGAAAAGTAGTCCTAGATCTCTGGGTGTGAACTGGCAATTTTCAATGCGGCGATCATGTTGCAGCTTCATTCGTTGTTTGTACAAGGCTGAACTCTCATAAACTTTTAAGCAAAATTCATCAAGCTTATTCAACTGGTTCAACCTCGAGGTTTTCACCTCATTCCAATCCAGGTTCAACTTTTTTAGTGCCCACATTGCTTTATGTTTCAGTTCCACCGGTAAGTGTCAGTTTTCCCAAAGACAAGTTGATAGGGAGACATACCTATGGGGGTTTTGAATGCAGTCCGACATACCATAATGCATCATCAAGATTTAGTGACCAGTCGATCAAGTTTGCATTCACAGTTTTGGACAAAATTTATTTGATCTACCTATTCGACACCTCCACTTGTCCACTAGTCTACAGATGATAGAGAGTTGCCACTCTATTCTTGACGCCATATTTTTCAAGAAGTGCTTTGAAGAGCCTATTGCAGAAGTGCAAGCCTCCATCGCCGATGATTATCCAAGGGGTACCAAATCTGGAGAAGATGTTCTTTTTCAAGAATGTTGTGACGCTTTTGCCTTCATTATTGGGTAGCGCTACCGCCTCTACCCACTTTGATACAGAAACCACAACAACCAAAATGTACTTATTTCTATGTGAACTAACAAATGGGCTTATGAAATCGATCCCCCATACATCAAATAACTCAATCACCATAATTAGGTTTAGGAGAAACCCGTGCTTATGGGAAATGCCACCCTTTCTCTCGCATCTGTCGCACACTTGGCAAAGTCGTGGGCATCTTGATGGATGGTCGGCCAATAGTAGTTGCACTGTAGGATTTTATATGTCGTTTTAACATCACTGTGATACCCCCCGACCAGTGATTAATGACATGTATTTAAGATGCTCATCATATCAATCTCTAGGATGCAACGGTGAATAACCCCATCTGCACATACATGAAACAAATATGAATTATCTTAGAAGAACTTTCTCATATCGATCATGAACTTGAGACGCTCATGGGCAATCAGATCTGGTAGTATAATGTCACTAACCAAGTCATTTGCGAAATCTGCAAACCAGGATATCTAAGTCATGTGATACTGCTAGCACGATTTCATCAGGAAAGAAATCATCAATCTCAACCCCATCTTTAATCTTTATCATGGCTTCCTCTTCTAGTCTGTAAATATGGTCCGCCACTTGGTTCTCTGTCCCTTTTCTATCTATCACCTCAAAGTTAAACTCTTGGAGAAGGAGTATCCATCAAATTAATCTTGGTTTTGCATCATTATTTATCATCAAATACCACAGTGCAGAGTGATCTGTATGTACCATGACTTTGGTTCCAACAGATAAGATCTAAACTTTTCAAATGCGAAGATCACTACAAGTAACTCCTGCTCTATGACAATGTAGTTCTTCTGTGCTGCATTAAGGGCTTTACTGGCATAATATATTTGATATAAGATCTTCTCTCACCGTCTCCCTAGTACCACACCAACTAAAACCCCTCTTGCATCACACATGATTTCTAATGGCTTGGACGAGTGCCAGAGCTAGATTTTTTAATAAAAAGTGTCAAATAAAAATATATATATTGCTACTAAGGATAGAACACATGACCTCAAGCAATTTTTGCAACCCCTTAACCACTACATGAAATATTTAGCTTGTATTAAGAGGTGTCAATACGTTTATAAATATTTATTAAATCAAATTTTGACCTATATATACAATGTAATTTTTCGACGAAGGGGTGTCGCTTGACACCCCTCGACCAAAAGTGGATCTGCCTTTGGCTTGGACCAGTCAGGAGCAATGATAATATGAGCCGATATTAACTTCTACTTCAACCCTTCAAATGATCTATGACATGCATCATCAAACACGAGCTTACTCTCTTTTTCAAGCAACTTGCACAACAGATGTGTAATTTTTGAGAAATCTTTGATGAAGCACCTGTAGAAACCTGCATGACCTAGAAAGCTTCTCACACCTTTGACAAAGATAGGTGGAGAAAGCTTTTCAATGACTTACACCTTGGCTCTGTCTACCTCAATGACCTTGCTTGATATTATGTGCCCCAACACGATGCCCTCTTTGACCATGAAGTGACACTTCTCCCAATTCAAAACCAGATGACATTTCTCGCATCTTTGCAGCACCACATGTAAATTTTCAAGACAATATTTGAATGAGATGCCTACCACACTAAAGTCATCCATGAATACCTTGATTGTTTCTTCCACCATATCTGAGAAAATGGACATCATATACCTCTGGAACATTGTTGGAGCATTGCACAGCCTGAATGACATTCATTTGAATGTGAAGGTGCCATAGGGACATGTGAATGTGGTCTTTTCTAAATCCTTTGGGGCGATAGAGATCTAATTGTAACCTGAGTAACCATCAAGATAGCAGAACTAACCCTTTTCTACCAAGCGATCTTGCATCTAATCCATGAACGACATTGTGAAGTGATCTTTGTCTGTTGAAGCATTGAGCTTTCTGTAGTCCATACACACTATCAATCCTGTGAGTGGTCACATAGGAATTAATTTGTTGATCGCATTCGGGACTATAGTGATACCTCCTTTCTTTGGGACCGCTGGATCAGGGTTACCTATTCACTATTAGCTATTAGATAGATCACACCTGTATCCACCTATTTGATAATTTCTTTATACAATACCTCCTGCATGGGTGGGTTGAGACGTCGTTGGTGCTCAACACTTGGCTTGTACCCTTTGACCAGTTGGATTTTGTGAGTACATATTCCAGGTGAGATACCAATAATATCTGCAATTTTCCATCTGATAGCCTTTTTGAACTATTGTAGAATTGTGACTAATGCATTCTCTTGTTGGGTCGTTACGTTTGCTGCCACTATGACTGGCAAAGTGTTATCAGTACCTAGGAACATATATTTTAGATGGGGTGGTAGGTATTTCAACTCCAGCTCTGGTGATTTCTCGGTCGAAGGTTTAGTTGAGGGTGACTCACGATGTTTAAAGTCCAATTCAAGCTTAGCTTGTCTCCAACGGAGTCTAAACGATTTCAGGGCTTGTACTGTCTCTTTATAACCTGGGATGCCATCACTTTCAAAATTCATCAAGATTGCCTCCAAAGTGTCGACACCCAACCTCTTTTCAATTGGCACTTCTGGGTCCTCATTGTCCTCATCATGGTTCAAATCAGTCTGAACCATCCTTGGCTATACTAGGCCCCTGAAATCAGACAAAAACAAAATAACAATGTGACATAAGAGAGATACAGGCTAACCCTAAGTTACTTGAATTAACCAAGTCTATCTATATTCTCCGACAATGGTGCAAAAATACTTGATATCTCTCAAGTCCCACCTCCTTTTTGAGGTAAAGCGGCCATCAAATAAATAACCTAATCAAGGTTAGAATCGTTCCCATGAGAAATATGGTAGACTCCATAATCAATTCAATGCACCTTGAGAATGATTAACTTATTACCTCTAGAGGAAAGGGGTGTTTGAAAACAAGAATTTAAATTAAACTAAATGAATGTAAGTAATGAACAACTAGTGGAAGAGCTAACTAGGGTGACGTGTGCCCCATGATCCCTAACTTAGTAATATCAGACACATGCAATTCTTTTCCGGTGTGTAGGTGTAGGACAATAAGTTTGGTTTACTGAAGTCTTTGATCCAATAAATAGGTAAATTTTACCTCGGAACTTGATCCATCTCCGTGGTGTGACACTACTGACACTTACTCTAATCCAGTACAACCTCCTCTTAATCTGGCTAAGTTGATTAGATGAGAAAAAGTTCAATCGTCTCCTGTTAATTACCTCTTTTCCTATTTGTCACTTCCTTGATCCGTCAAGTGATACTAGACAGGTTCTAATGCTGGCTACCATTAAAAATCAATTAAAGTGAAGAGAATAATTAATACACCCTAACACACCTTTCAAGAATTACACGTTAACTAATTTTACCTTGTTAGTTCATCATGGTTCTCACAACCCTAGTTGTGGATTTAACTATGCATTATTAGTGTCAACACAGAGATTATGATGTAGAAGAACTTAATTAAGCACTTACAAGATGAAATTGAAGCCACAAAAATCCAATTCTTCAATTAGAATCATGAGTTTGAATAAAAAACACACAATTTATGATAAATCCTAAATGTATTCACTAAAACAAGGTTCAAACTTCGTTCTCCCCGGAAACTTAATGAAAAATAACCTAAAAACCTATTTATAATTAGTAAAATACAAAACTAAAACAAACTAGGAAAATTATGTCAGAAATCTTCACGGGACTTTTTTACGACTCGTAAATCACTTCATGGCCCGTAGATCAGAGTTTCGTAAATTCTGGCAGTGTTCAAGAGTTTGCTTCTACGAAACTATTCCATGAGCTGTGTAAGATTCTACGGCTCGTGCAAGGTCTTGTCTGATAACCTTTCTGCATCTCTCCTATTTCTGATCCTTAGGGCACGACCATCACTCTATGACTCGTGTAACATTGTACGACTCGTTAATCCTCCTCGTAGAGTTGACTTCACATTTGCACCCCTCACTAGAACTTTATACAAAACCTTCTCCACGAATCGTGGACTACTCCATGATTCATAGAGGGTTCTGTGGAACACCAAAAACCAGCAACTTCAACATATTTCTCCCAAAACTTTGTCAACACTGTAATCCTGCAAAATAAACACAATCAAATCTACTAGCATTGCATTGAGAACACATAAAATTCTAAATTTTAAGTATAGAAAATGTTGCATTTTGGAAGCACATCATTGACCCACGTTGACCGTGTGTTGACTGCAGTCAACTTGCACCAATACCCTTCAAAACATGTTTTTTACCCCCAAAACTCATCTGAAACCCTATAAATATGAACCAAATATGTAACCCTACCGAAAATGATGTTCAAGATTCGATGAAATCATTGAAATTTGCATTAGAGCTTTTAAACTTTGAATATTAGCCAAAGTCAAACTAAGTTTTGAATTCAATTAAAAATGCAACTATAAGTCCAAAATTTTTGTTTTAACTTCAAATTCAGTTCTATCAACTTTTCTAGACTAAATTCTGTATTTCTGAGCTAATGGGATCAATGAAATTGCATTCTGATACTCAAAACTCAAAATAACATCACAACTCAAAATATCAAACTTTAAGCCTTTAAAAACTCTTTTTAAGCAAAACTCCAACTTTTTACAAGATTTTCGAAATTTAACCTTTTAGACTCAACCATAAATGACTCAAGGCAACTTTCAAAAAAGAAAAAATGTTAATTTTTTAAAAAATACAAAAAATGACCTTCAGGGTTATACACCTCAATTCTATAATTTTGCCTGACACTATAAACATCGAACAAGCTACATAAAAAAGGTTAAAAAGGCTAAACTAAGGCATAATAATTTATCAACAAATCCTGTACTTTCATAAAGGTAATCTAGTCAAGGGTCACACCAAAACCACGGAGTAGGAAATAAGGATTTGAACCTAACCTGTCACATAAATCTCAACTACAAGAAATTTATACTACACAATACCTTATAAAGCTCAATCAAAATAAGAGAGACCGTAGCCTACCTCGAAGCCAAACATGCACGATCCAAGTCCACTTTTCCATAGATTTACACATCAAAATCAACCCCAAATACTTCCATGCTATCAAAATAGTGATCACCTCATCAATACAAATGTTTTGGCACTAAATTTGCATTTTGCTAAGCCATTCCCAAAACTAGGCCAAAATGGAATTGCGGGACTCGCAATGGGAATCCTAAAATCGCCTCTACAAAAAGGTTCTAAATGCATTGTAGGATTTGTACCTCAAAATGGGGTACAATTTAACGCTCAAAACAGACGAAATCAACCCAACAATAATTTCACCATAAAAGCTTAAAATTAGACTAGGGTTGTCCCTTTGGGGTGAAATTTACTTTAAACAAAGGCTCTTCAATAGTTTTCACCCACACGTGTTCTCCTTGAAAAATTATGTGACATAGCTTTTTCAATCGCTCAAATTAGACAAGAAATGTTCAAAAAATGACCTTGAAAGAATGAAGGAATGGCTAAAAATGGGCTGGACAAGGGGATTTATCAGTCAAGGTTCCTCTTGATGAACGTGAAGGTCAAATCATGACCAGGTCTAAGTGACCTTCTGTGTTAATGAGGAATAAGGTCCATGATTGTGGAACTCAGTTCTCTTGTTTCTCCATGAACGTGGGTACCTGGTTCACGAATGCAGAGAGCATCTAATTCTGTGAACAGAGAATAAAACTAAATAGACCCACCTCATTTATCACAATGAATTATATTTGTTTAATATAATATTGTCAATAGTCGATAAAAAAATATTGTTCGCAAACACATAGAAACACTCAACTTCTACTCCGTGAACATGGGATCTGGTTTACGAACACAAAGAACAATTCAACTTCTACCCCAGAATGTGAGACCTAGTCTGTGAACACGGAGAACAATTTAAGGTACACTAGCGAAGGCTACACTAGTTGAATTTGGAATTAGAAAAATATTTTGACGGGTGCCCAGAATTCTTTCAGAATCTTGTGCGTGTAAAGAAACTATGCTATTCCATCAAATTTGGCATTTCAGACTCAGTGACACAACCAAGATTTTCATCCGAGGTTGTTACCACTAAATGTGAGTCCCACACCTTAGGCTATTTTAAACTAAAATCCACAAAAAGGCTCGGAATGAGTTTGAAAGCCTCGAGAGTTGAATGAAAGGTTGTTCTAGACCAAAGTTGATATTTCAAAGCTAATTATGTTGTCCAAAATTTGTTTTGAGCATGATTTACAAAAATATTTACCAAAGTCAACCTTGGGACAAATTTCAATAGCCAAAATACTAAATGATCTAAACTCATATTGAAAGCCTCGGTATTCAAACCAACTATGCTTTTATCCCAATTTGGCCATTCCAGAGTTGATGGAATTGCCAGAATACTGTTTTGAGATTATTGACCATATTATTTTTTACCAAAGTCAACTTTTTAAGTTGTAAGGACCTCCAAAACACGTTAAGTTGTACAAAACCTACAGAAATGACCAGACAACCGAACTGTTAGTTCCAACAAGTCATAAATGACTTGGGGTCGCTATATAAAATTTCTAAATGTTAGGATTTTCTGAGTAAAATTAAAATGACTGAGAGGGCCATTTCAATTTTAGTACTCTTGAATTGATCTAATATGATGTGTATATTAGTTAATTTCTACTTAATGGTTTCGTATGAGTAAAGGGGTTGGTTCCTACTATTTGTATATTTTTGGTCTCTTACGTATATAATAATGATTTGGATCATTAAATGACATTGTAAGTGGATAGGAGATTTGGGTATTGCCTCTCTCTATCATTATGTTGTTTTTCATTTCTTTCATTAATGTATATGTGTCCCTTTATCAATTTTCTCTAAGTGTACGTGTTTTTATATTTTTTGTTGAAATTATAATAAAGTGAATGTGTTTTGGACTTATTAGGACATGCCATGAGTTTTATTTATTTGTTATTAATAGAATTTCTAAGATAATATTATGCCCGAATGATTATTTCTCACTTACGAAAGGGGGCGAGTGAAATCAAATTTTGTTGCTTAGTAGAAGAGAAAAAATTAAAAACTATTTTCTTTAATCATTTTCTTTCTTATGTGTTTAAAAGAGTCTTTGTTACTTTATTATTATTATTATTATTATTATTAATATTTTTTATTAGTTCAACGTTAAGAACAAACATACTCTCATCTCTTTGAATATTTTTACATGTACACTATAATAAAATGCCATCGCTTGGAGTTCAACCATGAGAGGAGAGGATCTAGTCAACATGTGAAGTAGAGCTCAAGTGGAATCATTGCCTATAATGACCTCAAAGATCATTTCTGGTATTTTTGATAAAAAATATCATTTCTCCCTTCCCGAAAGTTGCCTTGGGTCATTTTTAGTTGGGTCTATAAGTTAAATTTTGAAAACCTTGTAAAAGTTGGAGTTTGTTAAAGAAAGAGTTTTTAAAGGCTTAAAGTTGGTAGTTTTGAGTTTTGTGATTATCTTGAGATTTGAGTGTCAAAATTCAATTCTATCAAGTCTATCAACTCTGAAATGTTGAATCTGGTCTAGGAGAACTTGCAGAAATAATTTGGAGTTAAAACAGAGATTTTAAACGCAAAGATGTATTTTTAGTTGATTTTGGATCATAGTTTGACTTTGGACAACATTCAGAGTTTGGAAGCTCGAATCAAAATTCTGATAGTTTCAATGGTTCCAAGTGTTGAAACTAATGCTAGAAATGGTCTCATTAAAATTTTTAGAGTTTACGAGATTATTTTGAGTATTTGAGTCCTAAACTAGTTTAAACAATCATTCTTAGGTTCAGGGCCACGGAGGTCTCAACTTCAAATTCTGACGGTTCCATTGAGTTCAAAATATCATTTTTTATAGGATTCATATTTGGTTTGTGTTCACGAGATTTTGAATGAATATAAAGGGTTCGTATTATGATTTACCTGTGTTGTGTTTTGTTATATCTAGTGCAAGTAATTTTGTTCTCCGTATTCACGAATGTGGGTCGGTATCCACGGAGGGTATGTGTCTGACCTCTACATTCGCAGAGGTGAGGTACGCATTCACGGAGCACTACCAGTCCCTTCTCCGCCTTCTTACCAAAACGAACCACACCTTTCATTGGAGAAACTTTCAAATAAACCCAATCACCCACTTTGAATTCAAGA
>JBCEWC010002038.1:0-36753 GCA_038996855.1 Solanum aculeatissimum
ATAAATATAGTTTTTTAGAACAATTAGTGTTCCATGGAAGCATATCATCATTTAACATGATTTTAAATTTTTAAGTGCCTTATATTTTGATTTTGTCCTCATTTTATTTTTCATTAGTGTGCACCGAAAAATCGTTTTAAAAATACCGAATAAAACTGAACCGAACCAAAATATTTTTATTCGGTATATGGTGCACACTTTTTCAAAACCAAAAAACCGAACCAAAATTTGCTAAAACTGAACCGAAGAACCAAATGTCCACCCTGGCTTATCATATTCTGCTTCTTTTCCTCTGCATGATGAAATGACAATACTAATCTCGCGATTGAATCGGACGTTGGAAAAGTACAAAGTAATTGTTAAGAGTAAATTGTTAAAAATATATTTATTTTTTTATTATAAATTTTTATACCTAACTTATTATGGGTGTGAGTATCATACCTAAATTATCACTCATTATTTTGGTCTCTCTCTTACTATACTCTCTTGACGTTCTCCAAAGAAATTGAAAATTTTACAATATTTTTCTTACCCCACTCCACCCCCACCATCATTCCCTCTCCCATGCACCCCTCCTCCCACCCCCTACAAAAAAAATCATTTTTTTATATCTTTTATATGAAGATTTTAAAAAAAATTCTTATTCAACTTCCCTCAAACTAACCCTCCCCCCCTCCCATCACCACCTCCCGCTCCCCTCTCATAAAAGAACTTTCTTTTCAAAAAATTCCTAGCCCACCCCCAAAAGAATTTTACATTTTTTTTAAACTTTGAATTTGATGTATACAAATGTTTTTAAGAAAATACTTTTTATATGCATACCGAATATAGCAACAACAAAAAAAATTAACCTAATTTTTTTAAAATAAATAAATAAATGATAAGCACGTGATATGAGATTAATTCTTTGAATTTGAAGTTATCCTTTGCTAAATGTTTAGGTGAATTTTTTTTGTCTATATGGCATACCATATGACAAGATTTTTTAAAATAAAAGAGAATGTAGTACATATACCAACACATATTAGTTGAGATGTGTTTCTCAAAGTAATAAGTGGTAGTTTATGTATGAAACATACACTTCAAATAGTTTAGATATCAAAATAAAACAATGAGATGATTTAAGTATGTTTTTGATACTTCATTCAAAAGCTATTTGTTTTTCTCCTCATCTCCTCTTATATTGGAAAATCTTGTGTTGAGAGCATGATAAAGCATAGACATTGAAGTACTACATTATTTTGATGATTTGACAAACTATATAGTAAAAGGACTTGATTAAGGGACCTGGTTCGTGAAGTTTTGGATATGCAGACAAGTCAATCGTATACAACTATAAAGCTACATCGTTGGTGGACACTGCAACAGAGGCACAGAAAGGTTAGCAGACCTTGACTAGTGACGTGGCTTCTAGCTTTTTGTCTCTCTTATAAAGAAAACTTATTGACAAAAAATATTAAGTTTTTGCCAATCAAGAATATCCAAAGCAAAAATTATTTTTTCAAAGGAGAATAATTTTAACACAGTGAATGGACCTGATAAAGTCAATCAAAGAAGAATTTCAAGTTTTTCTATTTTAATGTTGTATCTTATGTTCTAAACATTGTAAGATCAATTCCTATGTTATAAAGAAATATTGATCATTTCTTGTTATTTTCGAGTTGACCAATTTTGACCAGAGTTAATCTTGAAGAAGGTGTTGAAGTCTACATTAACTAGAGTTAGTTAGTGTAGTGGACAATAGAGTTATTGCTTAGGCTCTTTTTTTGTAATAAAGTTATTACAAGGGATGGGATGGAGAGTTTAGTGTCTAGGTTACATGAGTTTGTAATAAACGACTTTGCTCTTTGCATCTTAATGAAGTTTGATTGGAAAATCCTGTGAGATAGGTCATGGTTATTTCTCCCTTAGGTAAGAAATTTTTTCACACAAAATCTTGTATTCTTATCGTTTTTATTTTACTTGTCCTTATATCATTACTGTATCGAGGGACCTGGTCCCTAGCTATAGTGGACGCAAATACTTTAATAATTGGTATCAGAGCGGGACTCTAGAATCAGTTAACACCTAAAAAAATTTCTGATAGAATAATGGTTGCTTCAGACAATCTAGAAGAAGGTCAATAATCAATTAGATCCATTTCATTAAGCACCTAGAGAAATTCCTATAGAAGAAACAAACCCTTTCATGGGTTTGAAAGAAACAAACTACAGGAACTACTCAAGAAGGATAAATCCTTAGTCTCAAGTCAACTCAAAGTGATGATGATGAGGATGAAGAAGACATGATTTATCTGACTTAAAGATTTAACAAGATTGTGAGGGAGCATGGGGGACTTTTGAAGAAAGAAAATGCAAGTCGAATAGAAACTGGTGTTGACTTATATCATAAATATGGAAAATCCTGAACATTTTATCAAAGATTGGCCTATGCACAAGCTTGATCACAAAGAACATGTTAAGTCAGAAGGATGTAGATGAAGGGACCAAGTCCCTAAGAAGTCAAGAAGAAAGACAATAGTTGACTATGTAGTGAAAAAGACTTTGACTATTTGAAAAAATTCTTCAAGTGAGTCAGAATAGTCAGAACATCCTAAGGATGCATCCATGCTGATGATGAAATATGATGATAATGTCTTTGATACTCTACTTACTTTTATGGCAAAATCTAATAATGAAACCGATGAAGAGAAAACACTGCTAGACCTTAAAGAGAATCTTGATATCTACTCCATCATGAAACTAAGAAAATTGGTGAGTGTATTGATTGACTCATTGTGTGAATTGACTTTTTTTTTTAAAATTATATAATAGCATTAATAATTTTCAAGATGAGAAAATGACTCTAGTCATCCAGATTTCTGATCTGGAAGAAAAAATTCTAATACTGAAAGCTAAAAATCTTAATCTCACAAAAAACTTGAATGCAAATTCTGAAATTGATGTGAAGCTTAAGAATAAAGCTAGTAGCATTGAGCTGGAACCTAAACAGAGCCTTAAAAAGTTTGAATTGAAGTTAACTGTGTCAATGGAGAGAAATCTTCAACTAGAGAGAGACTAGGTTCAAATTAAGGAAGAGCTGAATAAGTCTCTTAAATGAAAAATATCTTCCGAAATGTTAGCATTAGCAATCTAACCAGTCATGGAATCAATGATGGAAAAGATCTAGGGTACATGAAGATAGACCCATCCTTAAATACTCCTAGCAAGTATGTGTTTGAGTCTTAATTAATTTAGAACCATATAACTTGAATGAATGTAAACTTTTCAAATATCTTCAATTTTTAAGGACTAAAATATGTAGATTGTAGATAGGCGTTTGACTGCTATATGTAAAAATAAAACTAAAACACTACAATAAAGAACATGAAAATACTTAAATTTTACTAAAGAACATAAGAATACTTAAATTGTTTAAAATATTAGAAGTACAAAGAAGAGGCTTGGTCGGCAAGGTGGAAAACCACAAATGCAAATAGCAATAACAAGTACATACATAAAAGTGCAAGATTATCCAAACACGCTCAATCACAAAAAGAAAAGAACATCTTTAATCTTCACTATTCCTGATTAAAAATAATATATTTTTCTCGTTTCCTTGCCCTTCTTGATGACGTGTAGCACCAACCTGTGCTTTTTTTTCCATTAACTATGAACCATATACCATACTACGACCAAAATTTAAGAAAAAGTATTGTTAAGGTTTCATCTGGAAAAGGGAGAGTCACATAAACCGTCAGCTGCTTGCTAAGCCACTTCTATATGTATTAGTAATTAGTATTTAAGCAAGGTTATACTTTACTATAAGCAAAGCACTGAATTTTATGATATTACAATTAGCATGTTAAACAAGTATTCAAGAGTGACTGTTTCTTTTTTAAAAGTTTTTTTAATTATTAATTTTGTAGATATATATATCATTGTTGAACTTTGAACGCTGAGTCATTGCTATCAATAGCTCCTAACTAAGTTTTTCGGATTCTCCAAAAATGTTGTCACATTTGTGTTGAATTCTTCAAATATTCACTATTTTTTGGAGAATCTGACACACACTGTCATGCCCTGAGCCTACACCCTGGATGTGGCCAGCACTCAGAAATCATTGTTGGTCCCCAAGCGAACCCTTGACCTGGCTAACTCAGTCAACTGAAAACTTTAACATGCATGCAGAAGCTTTATAAGGTAAACCTTTAAAACATTTAATAAAACTCAAAGAATTTCAATCATGCTTTATACAAAGTCTCAAATATCTCATTATACAAATAGTAATAATGCTTAAAATGTCTGAATGAAAAGACTAGACTGACTCACTAATTTTGTCCATGAAGCCTTTACTATACTGAAGATAGGTGTCGCAACAAGACTCACGACCTCTTGACTATAAAATAAATAAAATATATTAACTAACTAGAGTCCTCTAAAAGTGAAGAGGTCTCACCAAATGTTGCTGGAAAGCTATCTTACTGAATAGTTGTTATCATGAGTACATGAATTTGCATCATAAAATGATGCGATGCCAAAGAGCGTCAGTACGTGGAATGTACGGTATGTAAAATAGATAAAACAGAAACTCATAATAGGATGCTCAACTCAGAACTTAACTTAGGATATAAATCAATAACATAATTAATACAATATAAGTAAAATATTTGGTTCAATGTATAATTAACTGCAACTCAGTCTGTATCTGAACATAATATATACTTTAGCTTGGGGAGTTTTTCTAACCAACAACCATCACTATGAGCACATGATGATACAACGTCTTATCCACGTTGTCAGAGTTATCCCATACCTTGCCAGGGTAAGGGACGAAATGTTGGGGATTCATATAAATTGGGTCATCTCAGTGGCATTTGAGGAGTTGTACATCTGGTACAATCCTATCTTACGTTGGCTACGTAGTTTATGGGATTAGAGTTATCTGTACTCGTACCCACATCGGTGCTTAATACTACTCTCAAAACATGCATTGTGCTCAATAACTGTAAAAATGTCCCACTTTAGGGAAAAATTGAAAACCTGCTACTTGGAGCCTTGGCTCAACATATTTTCTTTAAACTGATTTTTCTTTCTCAAAACTGATAATGCTTTCTCATAATTGGTAATGTTTTCTTAAAGAAAGAAAGTAGTCATGCTCTTTACTGATAAAATAATGCATTTAGGACTGTTAAGTTCCCTCAAACTCTGAAATTTATGCATGATGAATAGTAATACAAAATACTTTAACTGATTGGACTGCTATTTCAAAACTGATATGTTATGCTCAGAAGATAGTATAGTAAATAGGCTACTTGTATAACTCATGTTGAGGTACTTCTTGAAACTAACTCATACTTTGGACTTGATAACTTTTCAATGCAATTAAAGTATGATAATGGAATGGTTCTCAAAACTCATCTAAGGTTCTTGTAAATGTAGTAATACTTTAAGAATCTAAAGAGATGTACTCAACAATGAAGTTCTTAGCATAATAATAATAGAATAATAAGCATTTCATGATAAAGTTTTAGAATTTCTCCATAAGATCATAGGGATGAAATTGACTTGACTCTTGACTAGAACTCTTGATAATAAATATAGATTAGGCACAAAAATAGAATTTTAGGTATACATACCTGGAATGAAAATTGAAAATCAAACAATGAAGGTTAGCCTTGAATCTCTTGAACCCTAGCCTCCTCTTTTCTCTGTAGCCCTAGTTCTTAAGATGAAATAGCGTAAATGATTGAATATTCACGCATAGGACTTGATGTAGGGTTGAAAACGACTTCAAAACGACAGAGTTTTAGTCTAGGATTAGTGGGAAAAAGACTAGAATGCCCTTAATTTTTTAAATTAAATATCACATATCGTGACGGAGCAAGTCTGCGACGCGGACTTGTCGCACCTCAGTTCATTTTTTTACGAAGAACTGCGTTCAGAAACAGTTATTCCACAAAATAATACATAAATCGCATTTGTCAAATTTGTTTTATGTGTACTTTTACGTAAATTATTTTTGATCGATTTTCTAATCCCGTAGAAATAATGGGATCAAAATTAAGTGCAAGTCCGCGACAATTTTGCGATGCGGACTTGTCGCACACTTTTCTGGAATTGCGTTTTTGCCTCAAAAAATTATCTTTCGATCCGATGCGGACTTGTCTCGCACTTTTCTGGAATTGTGTTTTTGCCTCAAAAAATTATCTTTCGATCCGATTGCTCTAAAAATCAACCTAGACCATTTTCCCACATAATTTTTCGTGTTGATCGCATTTCCGACCTCGAATTTGCCAAAAGAGTTTGAAACAATGTATTATTCGAGCAATCTTTTGTCTAGGGATATTTTAGTAATTTCTAAGGTGTTACACACACCCATCGTCATTTTTAAAGAGTCCAAGTTGCTAATATCCATCCCAAGTAACAAGTCAAGCTGTATGAATGAGCTAGCAAGAAATATGGCCCTGCACCTACAATTGTGTATCCCCTCACCTCTACCCTATTAGGAGAAAATAATATTTTTCACTTATGCTATTAGTTGATGATAAAGATGCTCAACCACGTGATTAGTAATGAACATTTGGTGTACTAATGTGTATGCAATCAGATACATTTTCACTGTTCAAATGTTGAAAAAATAAATGATATACAATTCACATTCTATAGGTATGCATGGCAATAATATTTGATATAATATGATACAACAACGTAACCTTCTCAATTTGTTATATCCTCACTTACTATTGTGCTTAATTTCTTCTTTACCATGACTAATTTATTTTCATAATTCTACATCATTGATGATCATGTAATTTTATATTTGAGAAATTAAGATCTCTTGGTCACTTACAAAATGAATAAAAAAATAAAAATAATCTTAAATTGTAAGTGGAGGTTTTAAATACATTTGTCTGAAATTATTCTCAAAGCTGGTAAACTTGTTAAAAAAATTAATTTAAAAAATAAATTAAATGACGATTCCAAAAGCCGATATTTTCCACCAAAAATTCACTATGGCCCAAGTTCATTAAAACTTGATGAATGGGACGACTTATATGAGTTTGGGCTAACCACTAGGCACTATCTAGCTAGGTTCCCCCCTCCCCCCTTAATGGAATAGTACATCTTCCATATTTCTAATTAAATTTGTAATCCCATTATATTATAAGTTAAATACTACTTTACGGATCATGTGAAATGTAATCAAACTTCTTTAATTAAGTTTTTCATGCTATTAATAAGTTTGCAATTTTTTTTTTTTTTTTGAGCTTATTGTTCACGGTTTTGGCTTTACAAGTTCCGTTCTATATTATATAAAATTTACTATATCCAAATTAATTTAAGTTCTTAGGTAAGGTTATCTCTAGTGGGAAAGAAAATAACTCACTTTTTGTATGAAACGTGTGTGACATTCTATCTGGTACAAAACATATTTTTTTACTTTTAGGGTGTGTTTGGTTGAAAGGAAAAATATTGTTTTCCATGGAAAATTTTCTAGTAGAATTTTTTTTTTTTTAAAATAAGTGATTTCTTACTTATATTATGATATTTGGTTAATAAGTTGAAAATATTGTCCAAATTTTATATAGATAAATCTAGGCAAAAATACTATGATATGGGAACCAAACTCGCACTCTATAATACAGATCTAAAATCCTGTCTGACTCCAATCCAAGACTCAACCAGGTCCCAAGACTGAATTAAAAAACGACCCTCACCCTAACAATGACCCAAGATCGACTTTGACCTTGAGTTGGAGTTGAGGTCAGAATCAAATCTTAGATTGAGGTCAGGTGCAGGTGCTAAATCGAGTTATGGGTTGAGGTTAGATTGGTTGTCAAGGCGTTAAGTCCTCAATCAACATCCAAAGTTCAGTCTTGATATAGGGGTCAAGAGTCAAGCTTCGAATCACTCCAGGGTTGAGATCATGAGTAAAGATTATGATCAAAGACAGGTCATGGTCATGAATCGGGTTTTGGGTTAGGGTTAGGACCGAGAGTCTAGTATGGACGAGAATCATGGTCAAATCCCCAACCAAGGTTAGGAGTTGAGTCCTGGGTTAAGGTTGGTGTCGAGGTCAAAGGTCAGGAGTCAGGTCCTTAGTTGAGGTCGGAGGTATGGTCCTAATTCAAGATTGGGATCAAGGTATCAAGAGTTGGGTCTTGGATCAGGTCCTAATCGAGGTCAAATCCCAGGTCGAGGTTAGGGGTTGGGTATCAAGGTGTTGGCGTCCAGTGTCAAATCCTGGGTCGAGTCAGGTGGTGGTAAGCTGATTGAAAGAGAAATTTTGAAAATGCTTTCTTTATTCTTTTATATATATAGGAAAGTCATTTTCTTAAATCAGAGAAAAATAAATTTATTTAAAAAATATTTTCTCAAAAATATTTTCATAACGCGCACACACCCTTTCTTTCAAAATCGTATTTGATTCGCTCTATATTTTTTATTGCAAAGTCAAATTTAGACTATGGTGTTTCTTTATAAATATAGCTCTAATATGTGAACAAACACAAAGCTCTCTTGTTTGAAAAAATGGCCAGCTCTTTTCCTCAAAACCCCATAGCCAAAAAGAATTTCTCCTTTTTTCTTTCTGTATTTCTCTTACTCATAATTTTCTCCTCTTCTGCTCCAACGAACCAAACAAATGGCAGAAGGTATCTTAGTTTTTCTACCTCTTTGATTTTGTACATTGAATGTCTTAGAATTGTTTCATTTTGAAACGACAGTTGTTTCTCTTTAATAAGGTGCACGCATATCTTATTTATATTTTATACATTTTTCTTACATTAATACTACTAGTATATATTTTAACTTTTTTTTGCAGGCTTGAAGGTAAAGTAGCAATCATAACTGGTGGAGCTAGTGGCATAGGAGCAGCCACAGCAAGACTTTTTGTTCAAGAGGGTGCAAAAGTTGTAATTGCTGACATTCAAGACCAGCTTGGAACTTCCTTAGCGCAAAATATTGGCACAAAGCAAACAATTATCTATGTCCATTGTGATGTCTCGATAGAATCAGACGTAAAAAATGTTGTTAATGCAACAATTGCCAAATTTGGTAAGCTCGACATAATGTTTAGTAACGCAGGTGTATTGGGTGATCCATTCACTAGCATCCAAGATGTGGATTACAACATGATTAAGAACGTGTTCGATGTAAACGTTGTTGGAGGGTTCTTTTGTGCCAAACATGCTGCTAGAGTGATGATTCCAAAGAAGAAAGGTGTCATTATTTTCACGGCAAGTATAGTAGCGACGTCTTATAGTGATTTGGTGCACATCTACACCTCTTCAAAGAGTGCACTTTTGGGACTTTCCAAGAATGTTGGAGTCGAATTAGCAAAGTATGGAATAAGAGTTAATAGTGTTTCTCCCTATGCAATTAGCACACCATTGATGTTAAATGGATTTAGAATAAACAAAGAAATGGCTGACAAATGGTTTGCAGAAGGAGCAAATTTGAAAGGGGTTTTATTAGGTGTTAAAGATGTGGCAAATGCAGTATTGTACTTGGCAAGTGATGATTCTAAATATGCAAGTGGACTAAATCTCATTCTTGATGGTGGTTATACCACCACAAATGTGGCTTTAACAGAGGCCTTCAAGAAATTATTTCAATCAACTACCAACAATACAATGTAATATTATTGAAATAGGAATAAATAAAGATGGACTAACTTATATATGGTGAAATTCAAATGATAGAATTATGCATGTGTATCAATAAAAACAATGAATAAAGAGTATTTTGTGCACTAGTTTAACTTATGTTGTACCTTAAACTTATGTGCTAGCTAGATGTGTGTAATTACTAATTAATGACAAAATTGTTAATGTCAAACCTTGCTAATTGTCAATATTTTACCTAATTGTCAATATGTACCTTATCAATTGTAAAAGGGCTAGGGCACTGATATATTTGAAATACTTAAGTAATAGAAAGTAATAGCAGATTGAACAAGAATTTTGATTAAGGGGTGTCTAAATATAAAGAAGTAAATTATGAATAAAGAAGTCAATGAGCATAAATATATGATATATATATATATCTACATAAAATAGATTTTTATATAACTGCACAATGTAATTTTTCGACAAATGGATGTCGAATCTATGTACTACTAATAGCTAAAAACATAATTGGAGGATTGGATTTTTGTCCAAGTCACCTTGAGACAAATGAAGGATGAATAATTCATCCTAAAACCAAAAAATATCCCAGTGCTAACATACATGGGATTGGGCCTGAGAAGTGGGTATCCTCTAAAATCCATAATTATTGTGAGGGAAATATACATAGGCCATAACCAAAAACTTCTAGAATTGCTAAACATTATAAAAAATAAAGTGATTCCTCTGAGCTCTAATTCTGAAGATGGGGTATTGGACTTGGTATGTTTTGATGTTTGACAAATGATTTGGGCTACAGGAATCGGGCTGGACAAAATAAACAAGGAAAAGGGAAATTTATATAGATATAACACATTCATAAATGGAAAAATTATAAAAATATACAACCTATTTTACCTAAATCTCTTATATTCCCTTAAAAAAATTACACAAATCCCTCATTTTTTTAAATTTATCTCTCATATTCAGATACTTAAAATAAAATAATTAAATTCTACCTCTCACATATTCAGTTACATTTTTCATGCCTAAATTACAGGAAAAAATATATAATGCAAGTCTTTTCAGTCAAACATTCAATCACATTAATTACATTTCAAATTTTAACCAAATTTTTTGTAATAATCCGGATACCAAGAGGTTGTCTTCTCTTCTATCTATACTTTTTTTTTTAAAATTTCACCATTTACCGGTTCACTAATGGTTAATCAACCATCTGTGAACTCTATTTTTCCACAGGTGTTCAACGAAGGCGAAAACCACCAACATCCAACCGTCAATAACCAAGAAGTTGTCATTGAAGACCCACTGTTTGTTGCCTCTGTCAATATGAAAGAGACGGGCTCATCTTCAAAATCTCCAACCAAAAAAGTTTCAGCTTCAAAATCTCCAACCAAACCGACCCCCTTTACCAAAGGTCAGTTATTTTGCCCTAAATTGATACTTTGGTTTTTTTTTCAGAATTATTTGGGAATTTTGATTCTTGATGGGTATTTACTGGGTAGTTTCTCATTCATGACAATGTAGATACATGCTAAAATCACAGTTCAAAAGTTTGATACTTCTCATGGAATTTCGACATGTACATTCTCAAATATCAATAATTATTTTGGGAATTTTGATTCTTGGTGGGTATTTACTGGATAGTCTCATATTCATGATAATGTAGATACTTGCTAAAAGCACAGTTCCAAAGTTTGATACCTTTCATGAAATTTCGACTTGTACATTCTCAAGTATCAATAGTTAATGAGTTTGAAGTCTTGAAATAGGTTGCATCGACAAACCTATTGATACATGTAAAATCACAAGTTATATGCTGATACTATTCACAGTGTTAGGCATTCAGATATTTTTTCCAACTAATATTATTGAAAGTAAAAATTTTAAAATATGTTACGAATCAACCCATGTTAAATCCTTTTAATTCAATTATCAACTATAAGAGAAAAGCATTGCAAACTTAATGTTAATAGAAAAAATAGAGAAAGCCTTGTAAAATAAGTATCAAGAATAGAAAATTATTAATAAACCAAGTATCAATGCACATAAATCATATAAATCAAGTATCATCAACTACAAAAACACTTAGAAACAAAGGATCAATCATTATCTTTTCATGACCCACAAGACATACAACATGGTAAAATAAGTATCAAGAATAAGAAATTATTAAAAAAAATAAGTATCATTCAACTGAAATCATATAAATAAAGTATCATCAATCACAAAAGCAATTAAAATTCAAGTATCAATCATTGTTTTTCCTAAGGCATACAAGTATCATGTCATTAGTAACATAAATGTTACTTTATATATGTTTACAGTTATTCACATAAATGTTTCATTATTTATTAACACAATAGGATAATTTCTTTTCTTTTTTTGTGTTGTCTAATATTTTTATTAGATTTAACTTAAATATATATAATATTGATATTGTTTAACTCAACATCACAGGGTCTCAATTATGTTGTAAAACAACCTCCCAAACACAATCTAAAGTTCGATGCAACATACAATCAATCATTTGCTGATGTTATTAAGTTGTCCACCAAGGATAAAAGGTTAGAACTGTTTCGCGAGATTATTTTTGGGCATTACTTGGATATACCGCAGTGTAATTACCAAGGTCAGATTGTAAAATGTTTGATGTTGCTTCAGTTGGAGCATAATAACACAGAAGAGTTGTTGTTCCGCCACGTCAATGGAAACACCATCCGATTTACCATCAGAGATTTTGCAATTATAACCGGTTTAAAATGCACTGACAATATCGAGGACTTTCGATATTCGAATTCAACACCTATCACTCCAATTGCAAAATACTTCCCTGATGCACGATCAGGTGTACCTAAAGGTCGACTGGTTCAACGTTTTTTAATGGGTTGATAGGACAATATTGAAGAGGCACTCCAGATGTCCATCCTTTATTTCATACTTTCGTTTATTTTTTCCCAAATAAACGAATCACCTATTCCAGTCAAAGATTTTTGAAGGGTTGAAGATGACAGCTACGTACATTTCTGTGGGGACAAGTTGCCTTTAACAAGTTGATTAGCAGTTTTAGACAAGCGGTTACATCATCTAAACAACTTTATAGATTGTCTGGTATGTCATACGCGTTGAATGCGTGGATATACGAGTGTGCCTCCAAAGTACCAAACGGCATAGTTGTTAGGGCTGGAAACCACATCCCCAGAATACTAAATTGGCATGTAGTTGTTGTGAGGCCTAAATATGAATACTTCATGTCTACAATTTTTAGCCAGGTATTAGTTATTTACGATCCCTATTTTTACATTCTTGACAGTTTACTGTAAATCTAATAAACTTTATTTTTTCCAGGTTGATTGCTCGGATTTAGTGTCTATAGACGAAGAACTATCAAAATTGGATTTGTCAGTCATAACTGATCTACCAGTAAATGAACCGTTTCATCTGGCACACGAGGTACATCATCGCGTCAGTACCATAAGGTGGACAATCCAAATTTGTCTGGATTTGAAGATTTCTCATCCGAACCACCTGTTCATCTGCTGCGAAAGTCTAAGCGGCTGGAGTCTACACATCTCCGTCCCCACCAAAAAAGTGTAAGGCAATGCACACTTAGAAAAGCATTTCAATGCACCAATGAAGTCGAAGAAATCTGTGCGTTTTTCTCTAAGTCCAAAAAAAGACACGTCTCAGCCAAAGCAGTCCGATATTCCACAATCTTCAATCACACACCCAAAAGGCAGTTCTGCTAAAGACTTAAAGAAAGTGAAGAAGTTTGTCAAAAAATATGTAAGTATCAATGTTTAGTCAAAGTTGAACAATCATTTGATACTTATTCATACATTTAAACTAGTGATATCAAATTGATACTTTTTCATTTTCATTTTTTTATAAGGTGAATAGAAGATTTAAAGAACTTGAGTCTTTGATAACCTCAAAGACAAATGAGATTTTGCAAGCTATCAGGGTGTCACCCCCCAAGGAGCATGTTGATGTTCATAATCGAGAGAACACCAATGAACAAACTAATGAGATATCATTTTTTATGAATTTTACATGATACATGTACTTTTAAAGATAAATTCTCACATCACAAATATCTCACCATATAAGTTTTAGCCAATATAAAATAAGTATCATAATTTTGGTTCATACACATATGATTGATACTTGACTGATCATTATAATAGTCATGCACACGTAAAGTATCAATATCTATAATTTATGCATGTATCAACAACAACACTAAATAGAATTTAGTATCAACCTGCACATGCGTATTATAACTTGTAGTCTTTTGGTTCATACATATATACTTGATACTTGTCTGATTATAATAATGGTCATGAAAATGTAGAGTCTCAATTTTACAAAATATTCATGTATCAACAACAATAATAACAACAATGTAGTATCAACATGAAATTTAGATGCATAATTTTGATTCTTACATGCATATTTGATACTTGACTGAATATTATAATAGTAATTTAAATTTAAAGTATCAATTTTTACCAATTATGCATGTATCAACAACAATCTTAAATACAATATAGTATTAATATGTACATGCTATTAACTGTAAATCTTTTTTATTTCACTATTTCATCAACATATTAAAAAAAATTATTTTTATGTAGGATGTTGCTGACCAGTCTAACCCTGACATCCATTTCCAACTTGACCAAGGATGTCACGACGCCTTATTAGTTAATGATAATACCTTACCATCTGATGTCATCGAAGTCAACACAGTGTTTACTCAAGCACATGATAATGCAAGCGATGACCATGTGGGCCACACAACTGACGATGCACATACAGTGAATACCAATGAAAGATCAATAAATGACACTGATGTTACCATTGTTGTTGGTCTCGGAGAAGACAATATCACTTGTCCACTTACGGAGGTATATCTAAAGATTAATTTCATATCTTAATTCATGGATTGTCTATTTAATTTCAACTCACCCATTCAATTTTAAGCATCTGGATCGAAGGTTGGCACATCTGTTGAACCATATGAAGACCCAAAAGATCAGTCCAACATTCCGGTTGTATCAAGGTCTTCTGATTCAGAAAATGCGTGGGATGGCAATCCCTCAATGATGAATATTTCTTCGATAAGCCAAAGCAATATACAGTTTATGAAATATTAGAAAATATTTAGAGCCGAATAACGTTTATTGCTCACATAATACAGGAATCGTCGTCTGACACATCAGTTTCGGAGGGAATGGACACGGAGATCAAGAAGATATTGGAACAACTAGTTGAACCAATAACAGCACAACCACTGAAAATGGCCACATAGGAAGAACTTCTCAGTGACCCGTTCCTTCTTCGGGACAGTCAACTACCCACTACCCTACCATGCAAAGACATTATTTTGCATGAATCTTCAAAGACACCGGCACAATGGATCAGTTTTCCCTCACGATTCTATCAGTTACCTTTCCAACAAAATTTTAGTTCAAGCAACAAGTAAAGGAGAAAATGACATACAAATATCGTCAAAAGTTCTCATTCGATGGTTACGATATTTGTTATGATCGTCCAATGGACCTTATCTCGGATTTTTTCAAGTGGTTGAAAATAGGGCTTCTAAAATCACATGCGAAGAAATAAGTCCCTCCAAACACATTAAAATTTATTTAATGTTTAAAAGTAGTTTTAAATTAGTTTTTTTTTCCAAGGAAATTGAACGAGGACCACTACAAATCTCGTTGTTCATCCATTGGACCTTTAAAGATAGATTTTGTTGTTGCATCTCTTCGAGACAAGAATTGGTCCTACAACATGGCAAACAAAAATAACTGTTGGACTGATGAGGTTAGTCAGTTAATCATTTTGATAATTACCTGTCTATCATTATCCTTTCAAATAGTTTTTACATATGTTATTGATACCTGAATTTGAACATGTTTGTGATATGACAATCTTAGATAATCTATAATGATAATTGAATCATTTATTAATTTATAAGTTTCGTAAACACTTTATTACAATAATTTTCACAATAATATATGTGTTAGATTATTTATATATCAAATGATTTACAATTTGATACTTGATTAAATACAACATTTTTATGTATCAATTGTTTATATACATTAACTGCTAGTTATCCATGTTTGATACTTTATTAATTGTAAATATTTACAAGTATCATATACAGAGATCTTATTCAGTATACTTACAATCTTATTTGATATTTTATCTAACACAACATTATGGTTGATACTTGAATTCACTGTCCTTTTTAACTTATTAACTAATCTTTTATTGTCATAAATCAGCATCTCGACATGATTTTCTACTACATTCGCAAGAAGTCAAAGAACCAGTTCAACAATTAATACAGATACGCCACAAAAAATTGCATATTCAAGAATTATATCGTGGCAGCGCACAAAAGGTATTATGACAATCATGACGACGACAATCTAAGCACTCAGAAATACCTTGCAGAAGGAGCTGATGTATCAAAGTTGGAGAGATCAGTCACAAATATTATAAAGGGTTTTTGCATCCCTGTTGGATCCCCCTGGCATCTTGTTGACGAGGTATATATACCGGTGAATTGTTATACGAATTTTCACTGGGTGTTGGCCGTTGTTGTCTTGATGCAAAGATTGATACGTGTATACGATTCAACAATGGGCACAAGAGTAAAAATTCTTCTGCTGAGATTCAAAAAATGATTGTCATGTTGCCAACTTATCTTCAGGATAACGATTTTTTTGAAAAAAAATAATAGGACTGACTGGTCCACGCTTGAGGCTTACAAGGATAAGGCAACCGGTGAGATGATTGGTCAACAGGTACCGTTCAAAGTTGAATTTGTTCAAGGAATTGCTCAACAACAATGTGACAGCGTGTGAGTTTTTTCCCACTTTCATGTTTCAATTTTAATATACTACTTAGTGCAATATTTAAAATTTTTAATTTGTAACTACATGGATTGTGGGGTATTGGTTGTTGCTTACGCTGAGTACATCAGCGACAGAATACCTATACCATCGGATGAAATTGATGTTGAGTATCTTAGGAGGAGATACGCCACGCTTTTATGGAAATATGGTAGCGACAAGACTTGCGAAGGCTATGTTAGTGAGAATGACGATCCATCAAAGGCCAGGGATATTTTCATCACTCCAGACAATGATAGAATGATAGATATTTCCTAATTTCAGTGTATGTTAGTATATATACACTATCTAGAAACATATAGTTAGACATTGAAGGCAACACAGTGTTGTCTTTTTTTATGCGTTTTGATGTTGAATTGTTAAGCTATTATTACTTCTTTTGGCTTTTCCAGATGGTATTCCAGTAAGCTCATAATAATCTTTTGGGTTTATATATGATTTTTACAAATTGCAGTTTGTTGAACTTCAAGTTAGATGTATTAAATGGAAAAGTTAACCTTAATGTACAATATACCTTTGCTATATTTTCTACATATAGTTATTGATACCTTTTTTTGTCACACATTACAACAGGTATCATATATAAGCACTAGTTTATTCGTTATTGATATCTTTTTTTATATTCGTTGTTGATACTTTGCTTAATACATGAAAATCAATGGTTTAGTTTATTAATTTTAAAGAATACATAATAATTTTCATTAGTACTCAATATACCCGAACTTATGGGTTTTTTAATGGAAAACAAATGCTACATAAGCATGATACATGTTTTCAAATCATAATTTAATGTTCCTCTATCGGATACCTTATGTATTCTGCATTGAAAACTATTTGATACTTCTGTTTGCATAATATAAAGTTCAAGTATCAATTTTTTCATGAAAATTTACATGATACATGTACTTTTTAAAGATAAATTCTCACATCACAAACATCTCACCAATAAGTTTCAGCCAATATAAACCAAGTATCATAATTTTGTTTCATACATATATGATTGGTACTTGACTTATCATTATAATAGACATGCACAAGTAAAGTATCAATATATATAATTTATGCATGTATCAACAACAACACTAAATACAATACATACTTGATACTTGACTGATTATAAAAATGGTCATGAAAATGCAAAGTATCAATTTTACAAAATATTCATGTATCAACAACAATACTAACTACATTGTAGTATTAACCTGAAAATTAAATTCATAATTTTGATTATTACATGCATATTTGATACTTGACTGAATATTATAATAGTCATTCAAATTTAAAGTATCATTTTTTTCAAATTATGCATGTATCAACAACATCCTAAATACAATATAGTATCAATATATGAACATGTTATTAACTGTAAAACAAATGCTACATAAGCATGATACATGTATTCAAATCATAATTTAATGTTCCTCTATCGGATACCTGATGTTTTATGCATTGAAAACTATTTGATACTTATGTTTACATACTGTTTCGGTCAAGTATCAATCATTATATTTCATATTATTCAACAATTTATATATTTTTTATACCTTGCTTACACATGAGTTCTTTAAATTATACATAAATTGAATATAACAAAGTATCAACATTTATTTTTTAACAAACAATTTCATGCATCAGTTTGTCATTCACATCTGTAACTACACATCACTTTTCTTTTGGATAGAAAGTACATGTTCTTCTGTTGTGGCCTTTATGACCACAACATCCACAACAATTTGTGTTTGTGCTTATCTTTTCACCTGCGTTTCTCATCCTCCCTTTTCACGATCTTCGAAGCATCCGTTTGTACCTTGGTGGAAGGGTAACCTCAGCTACAACATTCTTTGCTGCGGACCAATCCTCCTTATCGGGCATTGGAACCATTGGGACCTCATACGTATTTGTCAATGCTTCCGATTTGTAATAATCGGAGCAATACGAATGCATATTTGTTATATTTGTTCTCTTCAAAATAGCCACTGCATGTGAGCATGGTATCTCATCAAGTTGGAACCTCCCACAACTGCATGTTTTTCTCTCAAGGCAAACGACAAATCTTTTATCGGAATCATAAACAACATAGATATACTCAGATGAAGAAACTACCTGTTAACAACCTTTAATTAGTAAAGTTATTTATATATTATATTTTTTACATTATCATTAGTTACCAATAATTACTTATCATAAATAATTTTTTAAGCATTTTATAATTTCAAATATGTTGATACCTAATAAAAAAAATACTTAAAAACAGTAACATTGATTCGTACCTTCATCTTTGAACATTTAATTTTATTTTCAATCAGAATTTCCTCAAATTTATTACCCAAAGTTTCTTTAGTGTATGATTCCCTTTCACCGTTTTTGCAATTCCAAGACCCAAAGAGAATCCTAGCCTCCTCTAAGAAATCTATTATTGGTAGTTGTCTTGCATTCAACAAACAACCATTTATACATTCAGCAATGTTTGAAGTCATCATCCTCCCCCGATTAACGGTTGCATGTACTCGGGTCCATTTCTCGTACCCAACATTTTGCAGATACTCCTTCACTCTGTGATCTATTTTCTCTACTTTCGACATTATCTTATCAAATTCTTGTACTCGATAACACTTAGCCATTGAGTAGTACAAGTCACTTAACGTGTTTTTACTTTTTCGATAATTTGTGCAAACATTTTTTCAAACATGCCATATGCATGCATAATGAGGGATGTTTGGAAAAACAATACTTACACTCTTGATGATACTTTCATTTCGATCTGAAACCACACACATCTTCTCCCTTTCACCAAAAGCATTTTTAAACTGTTGAAAGAACCACAATCAAGACGCATCATTCTCCGTATCAACCACACCATACGCCAATGACAATATGCAACCTGATTTGCGTAACCAATGCAGAGAATCAAAAAATCACGTATAAAAAAAATACATATTTTTTAAAAAAAAAAGTGAGCAAGAAATAACTTTGATACCTGCACCATCAAGTGTGCTAGCTGATAAGAATGTTTCTTTATAAGGTCCACTGAGATGTGAACCATCAACAACCACAACCGGCCTACAAAACTGATACCCTCTCATTAATGGCCTTAATGCGATGAAAAGATATATAAACTCTTGCTCATCCGACTTGAGCATCCGTATATAAGAATTGGGATACACTGTACTTAGCGTGTGTATATATTTTGACAGTTGCCTATAACCTTCTGCTAGCTTCCCCCTCAAAATCTCAAGTGCACATTCTTTTGCACGCCATGTTTTTTGATACGTTATATCTACCCCGTAAGCGGCTTTAAGATCCTCCACTATATCAATTGGTGTGTGACTTCTTTTATGGTTAATCAACTTTGGTGCGATAACATAATTAACAAACGACAAGGTAGCTTCAACTTTGTTTAAGATTTTTTCCCTCATATGGCATGTATGAATATCATTGAAGTATCTAACCTTAAATACTTCTGTGTTTTTCTTGCAAGACGCCTTCATTCTCTAAGCACAATCATCCGAGAAGCATTTTAATACATAGCTGTAAATTAACAGACTAATCTCATTTAACAAAAAAATTTCTTAATATACCTAAAGTTATTTTCTGTAGTTATTGACACCTTTACATATCACACACTATAATATTCAAAATTAAAATATATTTATTTTAAAAAAATAAAATTACAGTAACACTTTCATTGCTAGTTAAGTACATAACAACAACTTTAATGTCATCTTTTATTGATACTTCAAATAAATCATACGAATCAAGTTAAAACATATACGTATCAAATTAAAAAAAAAGGCAAATCTACACGCACCTTTTGTTGTCTGATATTTTCACCATGAAATTGAACCCTTTGTCAATCTTATATTTTCCCATAATTGCTACCAGCGTTACTTTATCCTTATACAATTGGTTCTCCTTGACCTCCACATTCATTGACATGCTTATAATTTTTTATACGTCCATTCCATGTTCGAAGCACGAATCATTATTTTCAATATGGAAACACCCAATCATATCAGCATCTACATTTGATACTTCAGCGCAAACAATCGACCCATTGCTACCATCAAACATTACAATATCAGGAACATCCAACTCTATTGTATCAATGCATAGCGGATACTTTTCGAAGCCAGGTTCTCTCTCTCTAATCTCTATATACAGCCTCACGCTCATGTCGTTTCTAATAGTTATTGGAGAAGAATTACCTTCGACTAGGTATCTAATATTTATTTTTTCCGTCTTTTGTCGATATCTAGTGTAGTGCCAATTGCTTCAATCAAATTAACGAATGAAATATTTTTCCCAACTACTATTCCATCGCTTTTATATCCTTGATAATCAACTTCAGTTTCCCATCTTCCACAATGACGCAGCAAAATAGAAATGTTCATACCTTTTTCCAGTTGGAATTTCTTCCACAATTGATCAATGGATTTCTCAAAAAGTTTTTGAAATTTCAAAAACTATTATTCTATTCCGCATACACAGCCAGTCACCTTAATCGAACATACGTTCCAGCGCAATTTCAGGATTAATTAATTACACTTATCAGTTCCCCCTTTTATACGTAACTGAAATTTTACTTTCCTTATATTTCGTTAGGTATCAAACATTCACTAAGTATTAAAACGGGCTCAATTTAAGGGATTTTAAATAAATTAGGAAAAAGTTGGTATAGAAGGGAATTATCACTTTATAGTATGGAATTTATATAATTTTTACTTCATAAATAGCCTAGGTTTGAAACTTAATGTAGTCAAATAGTTATATTTTACATAATTACACGGCATAACTTCGGCTATGTGACCTGGAGGGGAGGAGAGAGGTGAGCGAGATCGAGAGAGAGAGGTGAGAAGCGAATTGTATATGCATATTTGTCAAATTGTATGTGTATATATGTCAAATAATTGTTATATGTGTAACTAATATACATATGTATTTGTATATCTGGCAAGCGAGATTGGAGAGGGAATAGAAAGGAGAGCGAGAGAGAGGAGAGAGGTGAGCGAGAGAGGTCAAAGAGTGGACAGAGGCGAATTGTATATGTATATCTGTCGAATTGACTATGTATATCTGTCAAAATAATTGTATATATGCAGCTGGTATACATATGTAATTGTATATTTGACAAGAAATTACAGAGAGAGAGGAGAGAGCAGAGAGAGAGGAAGAGAGGAGAGAGAAAATAACAACAAAATCTTAACTATAGCTATAAAATTTTAATTTTTTCAAACTATAGTTGTATAATATAAATACATATCATATATATGTTTGCCTAGTTACATTATTTTTCCTAAAAAATATACACCGACTATACAATGTAGATTACGTATACATGAGATATACACTGAATATATATTATGATATATTTAAAAATTGAATATAACTTGACTATACATGAACTATGTATTGACAATACATGTTTATACAATGAATAACCACTTTTAGGATAATTATTTTGGTCAAACGACCACCTATTGTAATTATTCCTAAAATTTAATCAACATCACATTGTCTTCTATCAATTTATTAATTATTTTGCTTTAATACGTGTATTGACTATTTTTAAAATAGGTTAAATAAGTACTACTTCCTCTATCCCATATTATAAAGACACATTATATTTTACACAATTATTAAAAAATTATTAATATACCAGTACACTTTATCATTTTACCTTTTAAGCTAAAAAGAGAGGAAGTCTTCCAAATTGATGTTACTCTTTCAACGATTCATAGTGGATCTTCTTTACAAGAGTTTGAAGTTAAAAAATGCATTTACACTATTTTAGTTTTTTTTGAGTTTTTATATTTGGTTTTGAGAATGTAGATTTTTTATTTAAATTATCACTAACATACTTCGATTAATTTTTGATGATGTGTGTATATTTTTTTTTGGTTTAATAATTCTGTTACGTGAAAAAATAATTTTATCATGATAGATCTAAATAAATTAATATAAATTAAACATGAAGATTAAAGATTAAAACTATTATCGTATAATTCAACTGTGAGATCTACTAGTTACTTCTTAGCCATGATCTCGTCTTTGGCGTGATCACAATATCTCCAACTTGAAAAGAAGAGGAATTAGATTTTTAATAAATCAATTAAAAATATATTCAAAAAATTAATGTGTTAGCTAATAGAATCATTGTATATGTCAAGTGGACGAAGATTTTATGAACAAACACACCTAGAAACATTTCTAAACGAATAGTTGGTCTAGCTAGTCAACGTCTAGATATGTTTTGCTAAATATTGTCCAAGTAGAACATTCATGCTCTTAATGTGTAGTTTAGATATAAAACTCAATAAAGTGAGATAGTTTAAATATTTTTTAGCTTAACCCTATCTAGAATATCCCACGTGAACAACTCCTCTTGCAAAAGGAACAATCGATATAATAAAAAGCAGAAAAAATTAAAGTCAAGAAAGAAAACCAAGGAATTAAATGAGATGTTGTAACATATGCACCATCAAATGATATGTTGTAACATATGAGATTTTTTTATTTTATTTTTTAAAAACCAAGGAATGTAACCCCCCAAATTAAATAAGCTTTGTATAGCGCAAAACTAGATTAATCAATTTTAATACAGATATTAAATATAATATAAAATGAAAAAAATATAAAAGAATTAAATATTATTGTTTCTCTCACTTTAGATTATAGTCAAGAATGATGACTATGAATGAAAATGAAATGTTACTCCCTATTCCCAATTTATATATATGAGCCGGCTTTATTTTTTAGTGAATTTTTAAAAAAAATATTATTATATTTATAATTATATAACCTTTAATAAAATAATTTATAATCACGTAAATATGAAATATCCATAACAATTTTAAAACACATGCAATTTTTATAATTTTCTTAATTTTTTTATATCATATTAAACTATATTTATAAACTAAAAGGGGAAAATATTGTTTATTTCACTTTAGATCATAGTCAAGAAAGACGCCTAAGAATTAAAATTAAATTTTATTATTTATCTCAGTAGATATAGTCAAAAAAAGATGACTACGGATCAAATGAAATTTACAATAAACAAATTTTGATTTCATTTTGACTTTTCAATTTGTCCAGATTGTGGATAATTGGCTACTGATAGGAAATATTTATTTATTTATTTATTTATTTTCACTTAAATCTACAATATAATTTATTTATTTATCATGCACCAACTTGAACAGGAAATTTATATAATAACATTGAGGAGATAAAATATTGATTTAACTAATAATAACTACTCTCCGTTCAATTTTACTTGACCCCTTTTGACTTGACACAGGAATTAAGAAGTAGTAAATGATAGAGATAATTTTATCAAATCACCCTTTGAATATAATTAATACAATGTATTGAAAAATGTAATAGGAAAAAAATTATAATTAATGACAAGGGTAAATTAGGAACTAAGTGTAAAATTATCACTTGATTTCATAAACTGGACAAGTATTATTGGACATCATAAAATATTATAAGGGTCAAGTAAAAATGGAGAAAGGGAATATTTATGACTTCAATTCCAATTTTTAAAACATTTCGAACAGCAGCCAATATAGAATTTATTGCAACAACTAAATTCAAACTTAGAGTCTATAATATAGTACACTAAAGTCAATAAAGACAAGTAGTTTTTAAATTCAAAAATAGCTATTATATACCTTCTATTCTATATATTTTATGTGACATAGTCTGTTTTTAAGAAAAATATTATTTTATTATAATTAAAAATAATTTAATTTTAAAATTTTTTTGATTTTTAATTAAATGATTTGATATCACATAAATAAGTTTCAAAAATACTTTTCATCTTAAATAGCATGTTAAATTAAATTGTGCCACATAAAATGAGACGAAAAAATGATATATTGATAACTCATGATGTGAACAGCCCAATTATAATAAGTTTACATCTATAATTTATTAAGTCATCAGTGTAACTTAGTTATAAAAAAAGTAATTATACCTCAGTAATCTATACTATATTAAAAGTGTGAAGGCCCTTAGAAATGTTGTTTGAACTTTTTGTCCTTCATTAAAAGACCTCTCTTTAGACAAAATCGTTTTTTCACCATTTTTCTTTAAATTTTTATTTAATTATATTTATAATATTGACTTTTAAACTATATGAAAATAAATGATAAAATAAGGACTTCTAGCCGTGAAAGGACTTCTAAATCTTCTTTATTTAATAGACTTTTACTTCTTTCTTATTTGAATCACCAAAATATTCTATAGCCACCCAGAAAAATTCTAATTACTATGATGTATAAGATCTTTATAAATAAATAATTTATTAAAATTACTTTTGTAGTGAGTTGTTTATCTTTTCATAAGTTCATAATTAAATTAATTTTTTCTCTGTAATGTTTGTTATCAGATGAGATGCACGCGCAACGTGCGTAGAATAAGACTAGTACTATATTAAAAGTGTGAAGACCTTTAGAAATGTTGTTTGAACTTTTTGTCCTTTATTAAAAGACTTCGTTTTAGACAAAATCGTCTTTTTATCATTTTTCTTTAAATTATTATTTAATCATATTTATAATATTGACTTTTAAAATATATGGAAGGAAGTACTAAAATAATTAAGGATTTCTAACCATGGAAAGATTCTTAAATATTTCTTATTTGATATATTTCTACTTCTTCCTTATTTGAATCAAGAAAATACTTTAGAATTGTTAAGGAAAATTCTAATTTACCATGTGTTCTAATTAGTTATATTATATAGGAGATTTGTAAATAAATAATTTATCAAAATTAGTGAATTAATTTTTCTCTCTAATGTTTGTTATAAAAAAAGATACATGTTTTGGTCACGTGCAAAACGCGTACAGTATGACTAGTTTATATTATAGACACTTAGGGGCGTCAAATGGGCGGGTTGAGCTGAAATTGGAGAGATTAAAATGGGCTGCATTAAAAATCGGGTTGGGTCTTGACCCGTCCAAATTTACTTTGGGCTAAAATGGGTTAAAATAGGGTCATAATCCATTCAATTTAACCCGTTTAATTTAAGACTAGCAGGACATTCTCTTGCATCAATTCCTTTCTTTCACAATTGGACTCATTGGACTCAGTTTAGAATTATTTTAAAATGGGTTAAATTCTATTGGGCCAATTCTTAATTATACTGAATCCAACCCATAAAGTTATGAGCGGATTGAACGGGTTGTTTAAGTTTGAGCTTATTTTGCCACCTAGACGCTCATTAAGTAGAGATAAATTTGAGATAATTGTAGGTATTGGGGCAATATGTTGAGCCTCTTCCAGTAGCAGCAGCAGCAACGGCTGGAGATGTAGAGGAAGCACCTATAACAATAGGAGAAGCTCTGGCAGCAACAGCCCTCACAGCAGGGGAGAAACCGGTGGAACAGAGCGATGCAGCCGCTATACAAGCAGCTGAAGCTAGAGCCACCGGTTCGAGCATTGTAACTCCTGGAGGATTAGCTGCCACAGCTCAATCAGCAGCCTCAGCTAATGAAGGGTTGGCAGAAGATGTTGATAAAATCAAACTCAACGATGTCCTAACTGTAAGACCAATGATTTTCATTTATTATGACCAAATGTCGTTTAAATTGTGCGATTTTAAACACATTAGGATTAAACATTTGATCATATATATATAGGGTGCTGCTGCAAAATTACCTGCTGATAAAGCGGCGACAAGGCAAGATGCACAAGGGGTGATGGAGGCGGAGCTGCGGAATAATCCGAGCCTGACAGCTTATCCTGGTGGAGTAGCTGCATCTGTGGCTGCAGCTGCAAGACTAAATGAAAGAAGCTCATGATTAAGTTTGGCAAGTCTACTATTTGTTTTGGTCCTTCTGAAATTAGTTGTTGGGCTGTTGTGTAAAAGTTCCCTGCTCTGTAAATTTCGTTAGTTTCTGCGTTATCTATATAATAATAAAACATATCCTCTATCCTAAATGGAAATTTGTGCTGCACTCGCTGCTTTAATCAACTACGATGGCTTTTAGTCGATCGTAGATATAACGAATAGTTTTAGTTGGAGTTTATCGGTTCTTTTTTCAAGTCGCAAAAATTTAACCCAACTTTCACTAGTAGGAGTGTAGGACAGTTATTCCTCCTCAAGTATGCATACATTGCTCGTTTTAAAATTTACTTAATTTCTCAAATTTTACGTGTAGGACGGTTATTTAAGCATTAGATACAATGAACACAAATATTGATTATGTTGTTTTTTTGTGTGTGGATAAACAGACACGTTTTGATTAACGTAAACGTAATTCCAAACGGAACTAAAGATAGAGGAAGTCCTTCGTTCGGACAGAGTGCAAGACGCGTCTCTTAGTGCTAATTTCTCCCTTTTTCGAATGGCTCCCGTGGCAATTCTCGATGGAAACGGAATTTTGCGATTTTTCTCCCGCGTCTTTACTCTTTCCTTCCTTACTTGTCGGAGAATTGTCTTACTTTGATTAAGGCTTTGAGGCAGGCCTAAGGGTTGCAAGTCCATCCAATTCAATTACACAAAAAGAGAAACCTATGCCGATTAAGAATCGAAAATCGTCGTTCGTTAGACAAGGCTCCTTCTGTGTCATTAAGTACTTCAAGCTCTTATAATTCGTAAAGATCTGGCACAGTATAGGAAGGCCCTTGTTTGAGTGAGACGATTTAGCTTCAACTACGGAGGATCGGTCTTGCTGTTCCTAACGTGGAATAGATTATTACTTTGACATTTAGTTGTTTGCTTTTAATTGACGTGTCTGCTTGATTTTACTATATTATTTCTATTAATTATTTCTTCAGCTATTTCAATTATGTTTTATAATATTACATTTGATAAATTATTTTTTCAGTTATTTCAACAATGTTTATACTATATCACTTAGATTAATTATTTTAAATTATTTAAATATTAAAATTATGATAAATAAATACAAAATAAAAATTAGATCTTTTTAAATTGGATAAATCAAATTAAATAACATCAACACATATATCGGAACATTTGGAACATGGAGAGTAAGATACATCATTTTTTTTATGTAAAATGTATTATAAATTATAATAATTAATAATTTAAAATATAATTCTATCAATATTATATAAATCAAGATAAAAAAAAAGAGAAACTTACAGAAATGACTATAGTTTATGGGTTATGATATTTCTCTAGCTATATTTATTATAATTACCTAATATAACTATATGTTGTATGGAAAAAATACAAAAATACATGTATTAAATTTAGTATTTAAAAATTAGTATATACCATCTTAATGTTATTAAGGAAAGGACATAACCGTTTTTTTTTTCCTTTCAAAATAGTAACAGCAAAAACGTTAATTGGCTTATTCCCATTTTGAATTGTCAATCTTCCCTTAATTATTATTGAATACACAATCAACAGATATTTCATTGTTATAGAAGAATTATTTTAAATTATCATTCTCATGGTGTTTTTTATCTCTTTCAATAATCATTATTGTTTTGTTTAAGATATTTGATACAGGTAATATCAAGTTTCAATTGTGTTGACACATTTATGTATATTGTATCACTTAATTGATATTCTATTATCATAAGTGTTTACTTTTTGAATTATGAAATAGAAAATGTCAACCATAGCAGTTTTAACAAGACATTCAGGGAGATGGAATGAAGACAATTGTTACGTCGAATACAACGTAGATGACATTGTGCTAAAGAAATATGCTTCGTATGATGATTTGATTGGAACAATTTTGAATCAACTGAGTGTTGATTTGGTTACAAAATCCCTAAAAATCAAATACATTGTTGATGGTGACAATACGCCTATGGAAATACACAATGTATACAGTGAAATCGAACAAAATCACCAAGAATCTCGCATTCTCTTACGAAACACATGATTATAAGGTGAAAATCGAACAAAATCACCAAAAAATAATCGGGTGTAATGAGGAGAAGACAACACAAATAAATGTATACAAAAAAAAATCTTTGATATTAAAAAAATTGATTTATAAGAAATCCACATACCAATAATCTCACAATCTCTTTCGAATATAACCTTTTGAAAGTGATTAACTTGATATAATCAAGCTATTGAATGTTAATGAAAAATAAATAAACAAAATTTAAACTTCAAAAGAAAGAATACGCTTTAACATTGAAAACGAATAGCGTGTATTGGGACTGCCATATATTGGTATTACCGTATATAGGTCTAAAAAGAAGGTAAATAGGCTGAAAAGTATATTTGTTATTTAATACTAGTATAATTGCTATTTAATATATATTATATCCATATATAATAAATAAAATAAAGTGTAGTTATATTGACTAAATATTAATCATAGTTAGCTATTTGGTGTAGTTTTTCCAAAAAAAATATGGGGAAGATTAATATATATACAAAAAAAAGTAAAATAATTATAAAAAAAGTAGGTCGTGTTTTATTTTTTAAAAAGAATTCAAAATTAGTGACATTATACATGACTATATAATATAGTTTGTCAAAAGTTATAGAAAGTATACGCTATTATATATATTACTTATACATGAACTAGACACTAAATATATATTATGATATATAAATATACATTAACTATACATAAATATACATTAACTATACATGCATATACAACGAGAATTTTTTTTTTTTTTTGATAATCTCTTATCTTAATATCAAAACCATATGTTATTATCGTATGTTTTGAAATCGCTACTTGAGAGTTTATGTACATTTACATTTTACGGTTGCTAAATACACGTCACAATTAATATTTCATTTTTGAATCTATTTATTTTAACTTTAATATAATAAATTAATTTATAAATGCATTAGTATCTTTGGTTGGTGCTCAAATACAAAACACAATGACGTTGGACACTCGATTGAAATTTTGAAACTTTTGAGTGACAAGTATAGTGTAGTTTGAATTTGATTAAAATTATAATTAAATAAATTTAATTTATTTTTTAATTATTAAAAATTAAATATAGTATATATATATTGATTTGATTGTTATTAATTATAATTATATTTAATTCAATTATTAATTATGCAAAAAATAAAAGTAAAAGATAAAATAAAGAAAACAAGAACAAAAGAAAAATTACTATCTAATTAAACAAATATAATACCATATCTATTAATTAAATCTCGTTATACTCTAAAATAATTATAAAGTCAATTAATAATTTTTTAATAATTATGATGAAAAGTGTCAATATAATATTGGACGAATGTGGTATAATTTAGCTGAATAAATTTTAAAACAACAGAAGAAAATATACAATGGCCGAATAATCACATGACTCCGCGCACGATATTCAAGGTGGTAGTTGTTTGCCAAGTGGCCTGTCATATCTATAGTTCAACGCCACCACACTATCTCAAATAGACACTTGTCCCAAGATCCCTCATCTCCATCCAAACAATCCCTCAATCTTGTTCCATGCACATTTATATATAACATTTATTTTCACTCAAGCTCGAGCTAGCCATATATCCCACATCTTGCTAAATAAATTTCCAAGTGTTTTAATTAGTTCAATTTTAACAAAAATGAGTCAACAACAACAACCGAAAAGGCCACAAGGTGATCAAGCAGCCGATCCGGTCAAATACGGCGACGTTTTTGAGGTCTCTGGCGAGCTAGGAGAAAAAGCTGTTAAGCCGGAAGATGCAGCCATGATGCAAAGCGCTGAAACCGCCGTGCTCGGGAAGACGCAAAAGGGTGGTCCAGCCGCTGCCATGCAATCAGCCGCTAATGCTAATGTGAGCGCCGGTCTGGTTAAACCGGGTGACGTTACTGATGTTGCTGCTAGAGAGGGTGTTACCGTTACTGGGACAGCGGTTCCTGGAGCTAATATTATTACTGAATCAGTTGCTGGACAGGTAAAACTTGAGCTCATTCAGTATTAATATCTTCTGCAAACTTGATTAAGTGAAATATCACTTATTTTTTGTCAAAATGAAATAATCAAAACATCAAATAATTTGATTAGCCAAATTGAATTGGCGGCTGGTTTTATGTTATTATTGTTAACATACAGGTAGTAGCACAGTACATCCAGCCAACAGGAGGCAGCGGAGGACAACCACAAGAGGCAGCTGCTAGAGGAGGTGGAGCTGGTGGTGGTGCTACGAGAGAAATCACAATAGGAGAAGCTCTCGAAGCGGCCGGACAGACCATACCGGGCAAGCCAGTAGATCAATGTGATGCTGCAGCAATCCAAGCAGCTGAAATGCGAGCAACAGGCAGTAATGTTATCACTCCTGGCGGCGTAGCAGCCACTGCCCAGTCTGCTGCGGTATATAATGAATCTATGATAAGAGACGAGGACAAAGTTAAGCTTGGAGATGTCCTCTCTGTAAGTCGCAATTAATTACTCCCAATTTTTCTCTTTCTCAACTTTTTAAAGTGTCCTCGTATAATGAGGAGTTTTTGCATGCACGCAGAGCGCTAGTAAGGTATTGCCTGCGGATAAGCCAGCGACGAAGCAGGATGCGGAAGGAGTGGTAGGAGCGGAGTTACGGAACAAACAAGATATGTCCACCACTCCCGGTGGAGTAGCTGCGTCTGTGACTGTAGCTGCGCGGATGAATGAAAGGAGTCAACAACAATCATCTTAATTTCTGTTTGGGGTTGCCTTGAGACTCGAGTACCAAACAGAGTTCTAGTTCTGTTTGGTTTAGGCATGTACAGTAGTCGGTTATCGTCTATAAGAGATGGTGTATTGTATGCATGTTATTTAGTCTTAAGTTTGATACCCTTCCAAAGTTTAGATCATGTGTTTCTTGGACGTTTTTTCCGTAATAACACTTTCAACTTTGATTTTGAGCTTTCTTTGGCCGCTTTACTGCTTCGAACTACTTCCAATCAATTCGTTAAATATATATCAACATATACACACCCGCGATGATAAATATATGTCGATTCAAAGATATGTCTACATAGGGTGCAAATATTAAATATGCATGTAGGGTTTATGTATCATTTAATTTGTTTTCAAATTTCAAAATAAATATGTGTTCTAAGAGGGTCATTGGATGACCTCTAAATGTGCTTTACAAAAGAAAAAATAATAAGATAAAAGGGAGGAGGACATGAGATGGGGATGCTACGCTATTGACAGAATTCAGTATTCAAATCTTCCATCTCAACAGTGGAAGGCAAGACACATCGAGTGAGCTATAGTCGTCAATCTCTTGGAAAGTAACTTAAGTGTTCTCTTAATAGTTGTCATCAATCACTTCCCAATAGGAACTAATCTAGGCTTGCTTTCAACAGGAATGTTATGAACCATACTGGTCCAATGTTGATACCTGCACAAATGTCACATGATTAGTTATTGGGCCTAGATGACTAGTTATTGGGCCGAGAAAAAGCAACAAAATTTGGAAGATCTTTGCAACAAATTTGGAAGATCTTTGCAAAGGTTGATTTGGGATACAGGTTCACTAACAACTAGCTATAAGAATGACCGATGAGAAAAGAGCTGGCAAAATTGTTGAGAAAAATGTTTAGTCCGCTCATTTTCTTTCCCAGAGTCTAAGTTTTTCATCTCCCCTTCAAGTTATCTTCATCAATCTATCTTTTACTATTTCATTCTTGTTCTATAAGTATTTTGTTAGTTCTATTTTCGATTGTAATTTCAAGTTTAATGATTATAATACTTGTAAAATTGGAGTTGTTACATTGGTGCTTTCATAGATCGTACTCTAATGGCATTGATGCTACTCCATAAATAAATTTTATGATGGCAATCCAACTGGGTGAATTTTAAGGGCGGAACAGTATTTCACATATCTTGGTCTCTCAGAAATGGAATGGCTACCTCTTGCTCCCTTTTATTTCGATGGTGCTGCTTATGATTGGTTTCAATGGTTGTATCGCAACAAATAATTTTTTGATTGGAAACACTTTACTGAAAAATTAGCCCTGTGTTTTTGCAATGTCTCTAACCTGATCAATCACAATGTCAACGCCCTTGATATGATGCGGAAGCTGGATGAGAACTTTTCTACTATACTCTGCAAACTCGACAATGTCCAACGTGCATTGTCCGCTTACTCCCAGCCAGTCGTTGCAGATCCGATGCCTCTAGATATGGACTCATCTTATGACGATAAGGAGGTTTCTGCCTTGTCTTTTGACGAATCCTCTCACATCTTCGAGGATTTAGTGGCTCTGATTAGACGTTGTTGATGAGTGCAGTCAGCCCTCACTTCAGGTTGATGTTGTCCAAACACATATGCAGGTATTTTGGTCTGACCTTCTATTTGATTTAAATGATGGAACACTAGAGGAGGTGAATAGTGGAACATTAGAGGAGGTCTCAGAAATATCTGCCTACAAGGTAGTTGCTGAAATACCTAATAGGGATATTGACATGGAAGTTGCTTATTTAGTGAAGAATGATTTAGTAAAACTTGAAAACCATGTGTTCGACGAAAGGTTTCACAGCAATGGTATATGTGCTCACTTAGGTGAACTCGATCCTACCAAACTTCCATTATCCTTGTATCGATTTTCACTTGCTCAATTGAAATTAAAATTTCCATTTGATCCTAGTTCTAGTATGCTTACCACATTTTTTGGCTCTACAAGATGTTATTCTTTCCTGGTTATGGATGATTTTAGGGAGATCATTAAAGTATTTATCTGTCATTTTGATTCCACGACCAGTGATCTAATACTTTCAATCGATTCCCCTATGATTTCGATACGAATCTGTTCATTGTAGCCTCTTGTGGACGCCTCCAAGTTAATCCATTGCACCTTGCAACATCTGTATTTATTCTCTTATTCCTGAGGGAGATAATCCAGCTTTTTGAGTCAGTTTCCTACATTTGTCCCAATGTCGAACCCGCTACATCTTTTATTGAAAATGAACTAACTATTTCTATTTGGGATCCTGGAATCAATTCTGAGTTCACGACTGTAATAGGTTCTACTACTAAGGTGCAAATCTCTAAATTTACTGTGTCAGCAATGCTCTTGTGCAAGATCTTGGAGTACCAATTGAGAGCTGCACGAAGGCAGAACAAAAGGACGTCATCGAGTTCTTCATCTTATTTTGTGTGCAGTATTTTCAAGAAGGCCCTATATAGCCTTTCGTCAAATAACGATTCTGACTGGAGCATGATTCTTCAACTTTATTCTTATTCTTCACCGGGTTTCATTATCTGTCTCATTGCAAATCTTCCATTTGATCATGGTATACATGATATTCCTCCATTTTGTAGTGCTACCAATAATATGTTTTCGAGTAGTAGTTTTGTCTCTACTTATTTTTTGGTAGTTTATACATGACACTTATCAGTGGCTTGGTTGCTTCTTGGGTCATATGTTCTCCTTTTGCGTATGAAATTGTTGTTACATGTGCTACAAAATTTATGGGTGCTAAAGTTTACACTATAGTTGTGTTTGGGAAGAGCTTATTTACACTTACGGGGTTTGGTAATTAGCAGGCCATCTTTTATGTTGTTACCAAGTTGGTGGTTGTTGCAAGAATTATACTGGCCCAATGTATACCTACACGAATGTCACACGACTAGTTATTGGGTCGAGAAGAAGAAATAAATTTGGAAGATCTTTGCAAAGGCTGATTTGGGACCCAGACCCATTAACAACTAGCTATAAGGATGACGGATGAGAAAAGAGCAGTTGAGGCAAAATTGTTGAGAAAAATGTCTAGTCCTCTCATCCCCTTTCCTTGAGTCTAAATTTCTCATCTCCCTTTGAGGCAAAATTGTTGAGAAAAATGTCTAGTCCTCTCATCCCCTTTCCTTGAGTCTAAATTTCTCATCTCCCTTCAAGTTATCTTCATCAATCTATCTTGTTCTACAAGTACTTTGTTCGTTCTATTTCCGATTGTAATTTCGAGTTTAGTGATTATAATACTTGTGAAATTGGATCAGTTAAATAAGGGAGCAGTGAAGAGGTGCAATGTGTCCTTTCATAATGTTGCGACAAGTTATTAGGCTTTTAAAGGCAATGTGTCCTTTCATAATGTTGCGACAAGTTATTAGGCTTTTAAAGGTAATGAGAAGGATAAAATAGTAATTTAACTTTAAGCTTAAGGGCTTTCCACTTTTTAAGTAAGGTGCGAAGGTTGTAATTGGAATTGGAAGGACTCTGTACGCAAGTCGTTAAACAAATAGGGTTACAATATAATTCACGGGAATCACAAGGTTAGAAGTAACATATATATGGGGAGATTGTAAGTGCATATGGCATTGGTTGGTCTACATTAACAAAATAATAATACATTTTATTGTGTTTAGGTGGTTGATGATAAGTAACTGAGAACGAAGCAGATGGGGAATAGTAGGCAGTGTAGGAAGTGAGGAATAAGGTGAAAACTTACCAACATTTAGCGGGAGGAGGAATGTAGCTGAAGCATAGCAACAACTATAACATACCCAGTGAAATTCCAAAAGTGGGGTCTGGGAAGGGTAAAATGTACGCAGACCTTACCACTACCTCAGAGAGGTCATTTCCTAGGAATGTAGCTGAAGCGTAAGTCAAAATATAATTGTAAGTCGTTGGTCCAATAAAAGTAAGATACAATATGCGGAAATCACAAAGTTAGCAGTAACATATACATGGGAAAATGGTAAATGAAAAAGACATTGACTGATTTACATCTTAAAACTAACAGACTGTCTAATCGTGTTCAAGTGTTTTTAAATTTTACAAAAGAGGAAACTGTTTGATGGCAATAAACAGAGTAGGGATCAGATAAGGAAAATAGAGGCAGCGTAAGAAGTAAGATATTTGAGGAATTTAGTTGCAGTGTGTGACAAAATGTATGTGCAAGCCGTTGGTTGAACAATGTCTACAAAACAGTTGTCCGTTTGACTGTGTTCAAGTCTTTGATGGCGAGAAACAAAGCAGAGAAAAGATGGAGAAAAAATAGCAGCGTAAAAGTAAGAAGTCAGAGGAATTTATCCAAAGCGTATGACAAAATGTAAGTATAAGCCATTGGAGAAGTAGGAGTCAGAAGTGTTTGATGGTAAGAAACAGAGTAGGAATAACACGGGGAATACTATGTCATAAAAATATTAATTTATGCGTGTCAAGTTTTTGATGGCGACAAATAGAGGAGGAAACAGGACGTCGCAGTTGATCGTTATTTGCAGTGTTGGGGCAGCAATTTATCAATAGCGTAAGGTAGACTGTAAAGTGAATTATTAAAGTGCATACCCGTTCATATAGGGTGTGATGGTATGAAGGCATCGATAGAGGCGTGGTTGTGAAGGAGAATGAAGGTTGCTGAAGGAGATTATGACACTATAACGGAATTGTGCGACGTAGTAGGGTGGGGAAAGTTACGACTCTTTACAAGTAACAATTTATCAGATGGTAAAATAATAATTTAATATTGAAATATTTTAAGTTATGCTTTCAAAATAAAATAGATAGATATAGATATATATTTTTCTCTGAAATAATTGTGTGGGTGAGTCTCCGAGAAAATGACAATTAGAATCCATAAAACTCTTTCTTTGAGTTAATAAATAAGATTAAAATGATGAATTTTATTAGCTAGGTGGTGACCATTAAATGTAACAGTTTTTTGGGATAAATTTGATCTTTTTCTCGATAAAATTACCTAATCACTAAAATATATAACCCCAATTCCCCAAAATAACACCACTATACCAAACAGCTCCCTATATAATTCTCAATTCCCAAAATACAACCCAAACACGGGAAACACAAAATTTGGTTTAGGGTTTGAGCTTCAAATATGTGGATGTCGTGTGATTATTGTGGAAGGGATTAAAAGGAATCGCCATCGGTGAAGAAATTGAAACTGAAGGCGGAGGATGAGATGGGATCTGATGGAAACCAAAAGGGGAATGAAGAGTCCTGCGGTATGATTCCGATGACTGAACTACTTGGCCAAATAAGGAAATACTTTCAATAGATCAACGAGAGCGATGTAGGTTCATCCTTACCATTCCTTTTCCTTATTCCAAATTTAATATCTCTGGATTATACATTGTTGATAATTTGTGTACACCTGATAATGTGTATACTCTATCCAATAAAGATGCATTTTTGGAAGAACACTGCTTAAAAAGGCATTAGAGAGAGTCATATGGCCTAATTGCATCTTGACCTTCTGTTAAATGCTAAGTACCTTTCTTGGCTGTATGTATTTTTGTTTCGTGTGTTCCCTTAGTTCTTGAGGTATTATTTTGATGCTTGTGGGAAGGTCAAA
>JBCEWC010002039.1:0-36748 GCA_038996855.1 Solanum aculeatissimum
TAATCCCTGTGCCAAGTCAATAGGGGCTAAGTAAAGTTGGACGGAGGGAGTATACTTTGCTAAAATCAAAATTTGCTAAATTGAATCGAAGAACCAAATGCCCACCCCAAGGTGGTGGTAGCAAGGGGGAGGGGATAAAATGGAAGTGGGGAGGTGGGGTGAGGGGCGGGTAGGGTGGCGAATTTTTCTTGATATTTTCTAATTTAAAAATTGGGGGCGATAGAGGTGCGGGTAGGGTGGGGATGAGGGTTGGGGTGGGGTGGGAGTGGTTGGGTGGGTGATAGGGTATGAAAGTAGAAAAAAATAATTTATTTTATGAAAAAATATTTTTTTTCAAAAATACTTATTTGGGAGAAGGGTGGGGTGATAGGGGTTGAACATTAACAATCTAACTTTGATTTAATTTTTTTTGGCTTTAAGAGAATAAAGTGGGTTGAAATCATTTTTACCCAAATCATGTTTGACCAAATCCATGTTTTTCCATATTCTACATAGATGGATTGTGATTCAATCCATTTTTGCTCAATCCATATTCAATCCATCCAAATCCGATCTTATCCACCCATTTGCCACTTCTACATGGGACTCCTTATTTAGTTCTCCCAATCCATCTTTTTTCTTTATTCTTTTTCTTTTATTTTTTTATTTTTTCATCACATTTTAAAATTAATTTTGTTAAATATATAAATCGTGTTTCTTTAAATATTTTTAGATATAATTCAAGAGAGATAATCTAATTTTAAATTTATCACATAAATATTTTAATGTTATTATTTTATTATATAAAGAGTAAACCTATTTTAAGATTATTACACATTTTTTTTAAAATCCTAAAAGTCATTTACCATTAAAATTTATCATACAAAAATCTTTATAATTTTATTTTTGATCACATAAACATTATTCAACTTTGACTATATTAACTAAAAATACATTTCTCATGAATCTTATATTTTATAGCAAAAATATGATATAACGTTCCAAAAAAAATTAATTATTCCATCCATTTCTTGTTAATGATACTTTGAAATTTTAGATTTGACTATTACTATTGCTTTATTTAGTTATTTAACATTAAATAGTATTAGAAATGGTAATAAAACTCTCTTAATTTGAGAAAATGACCAAGTAAATCGAAACATCTATTTTTAAAATAGGAGTCAGGTAAAATGAAGAAGAAAATATATTCAGGTTGATTTTTTTTAGAAATTTCTTAATATTTTACTTCAGAGTACAACATTTATTAGTGTATACAATATCATATTTTCTTTTATTAATTTGATTATTTTAATGTAATTTTAAACACTATAAATAATATTGAAGAAAATATGATGTGGCTATTTTTTTCCCCTTATTAACGTACTCATTTATGTAGTAAATTTCATACATACCTTTTAAAAATAAATAATATTTTTAATGTAATAGAAAATAAATATAGAATACTTTTATGTGATGAAAGAATAAAATTTATTTTTGTGTAGTAAATTTTAAAGTTAAATGACTTTGTATATAACAAAAAAATAAGAAAATAATTTTATGCGCGATAAATTAAAAGTTTGATGACGATTGATAAAATATTCATTTTTTTAGTGTTACTATTCAATTTTTCAGTTCTTTTAATTTTCATTTACCTCAATTTTTTTTTTCAAATAATGAAAATAAAAAATAAAAAAACTTAAGATTAACTAATCACAAAAAAATACTAGCTGAATTTCATAATATATTTATTTTTCAAAAAATAAGATATAGGAGGAGAAAAGTTGGTAAGGAAAAATTAACAATATGATGTCTCCATATAAGAATATAAATTATTTAAAATAAAAATATTATATTTATACAAATGCTTTTTTCTTCATTTATTTAGGATTTTCATTCTATTAGGTTTGAATGTTTTATGAAAAATAGAAATAACATTATTGAAAAATGTAATTGTGGAATTTTTACAATTAAAAAAATATAAGTATGTTTATAAAATATAAAGGACCTATTATTAATTGAGTAATAGTATAAAAATATTTAGTGCAATTAAGTAAGATCGATACTTTAAAGTATTTTGAGTTTTGACCTTTTTAATAAAATATTTTCAAATTGCATTTCAAAAATTATTCAAGCATGTATAATTTATAAAATTACTTAATTATAGGTCATATTAATAACAAATATAAGTTGGTTTACAAGTTATCAAATCATCATAACATAGTATTACTAGACTACAATGTCAACAAGTACTCACTTGGATTGTTGTTGACTAAGGTCGTCACTCAATTATTTAAATATTTAATTTTTTTTAAATACAATAATTAATAAATATGTAAAACTTCAACATTAATGTATGACTATTTTAGATTGTTGTTAACTGGTGCCGACACTTATGAACTATGTGATTTTTATGATTTCTATAATGTGTTGATATTTACTATATATTTAACTTGTTTTGAGTTTTAACTGTCGTTTTAAAAATATTTTTAAATCGTATTTTAAAAAATTATTAACACATGCAAAATTTTATATTTAGAACTCTTAAATATTTAAAAAAGATCTTATCATATATATGTAATTTAAGTATAAAATTTATGCAAGGTAAGATTTTATTGATATTGAAATTTTAAATATTAGTACTTTTACTATATTTTAAACTAAGAAAATATTTATGCAAAAATTTCAAATATCATGTTAACTTTCTCTCGTCCTACTTCTAAAGATAGATAGAAAAGGCGTGAAATGAAAAATTATTTATATCACCATCAGAAAAAAACACTATAAATAAAATCACATAACTAAAATCATAGCCAAAAATGGTTAAGCTTATTAGGTTGACAATTTTAATAATTGCTCATTACATGAAATACTTAATTTAGAGTTATATTTCAGATTTTTTCTATCATAATATGTTGATAGTTATCATATCTAAAGTATTTTAAGTTTTGACTGTCGTTATTAAGATATTTTTAATTACATTCAAAATTATTTAAATATGTAACTTAAATTTATACAAATATAATAATTAGTAAAACTATTTAATAAAATGTATAATAGTAATAAATATAAGTAATGATCCACAACTTATCGAATAGGCAAATATAGGGACATAAAGCTGCAACAGTAATACATGATTCTTGTGGGATTGCTATTAAATAAGGTCGTACATAATTTAATTTATTTATTTTAGTTTTGTATAAAAACTCGCAAAATTTAGGGGTATATTTGATATTTCTCACATGTGATTTCAATAGTTAATTTCGATTTTAAATATCTCCCTTATGAATCTATTTGCTTATCATTATATGAGTTTCTTGTGCTTATTTTTTTGTGAGAAAAATATGATAAATAAAAAGAAGAGAGAGAATAGAATAAGAGAGAAAAAGAAAGAAGAAATTCAAATTATTTTTTTGCGTCCATATTGTAATTTATTTTAGCAAAAAATAATAGTACATAGTAATTAATCATGACTTATTAATATTTATATTCATAGCTTGCTTATATAATCATCTCAAAAACTAACATTTTCAAATTTATTTTTTTAATTTTTTTATTTTTAATTATTTATTTTTCTCTTTATAAGTAAATGTAATGCTCATATTTATGTAAAAGTGATCTTTATTAGATTTTTAAACTAAGTAGTTTTTCAAATTCAATTCTTATAGTCAGTTTACATCTCAACTCATGTGTTATTTTAATATCCAATCTCATCTATATTATACTCCTTGAAAAACTCTATATTAATATTTATTTTAAATTATTCTTTAATCATATTTTTGTAATACTAAATATTTTTTGATTGCTTTATTTTTTATTAAATAAAAGATAACTACACTCAATTTTGATAAATTAATAAGAAATTACCTTTTCAAATTGTTTTTAAAAATGAACCACTCAACTAAAAAATTAACTATATTTCATGTCATAGTATTGCTCATAAATATCGTTCAAAAATATTATTTGACTATTAATAATTTATCACTTAACTAAAATGCATTGTTCATTACACTTTTTGTTGTCACTCTATTTCTATTTTCTCTTTAAAGATTTCAAATAATGTTTGTATGTGATTTTTTTTTTTTTTTAAAAACATGAAAAATTGATGTAAAAGTAAATGAATGTAAATATGATTCAAAAAAATAAGAATACATTCTAATGAAATGAACATATATTAAGAAATAGATTTTTTTAGATTAAATGGCAAAAAAAAAAAAGTGTTACATTTCAATTTCATCCCTTAATTTATGAAAAGAGTCAAATGTACTCCTATATGAATTTTACTTTAACAATAATAATTAAAAAAAATAAATCAAATTTTCACGTTATCCAAAAAGTATATATCTAAGTCATTCATGTATTATTTTTCTTATAATATATAAAATAAATATATTTAACAATGATTTAAAAAATGACAAATATTTATTTTAAGAAAAAATTAGTAACGTTGTGATGTATTAAATATATTTGACATTGATAAAAATGACATATTTATTTTAAGAAAAAGAAATATAGTAACTTTGTGATTCTTTTCCCATGTTTGAGTATAAAAACATTAATAATTATTTCACTAATTACTTAATGTATTGAAAATATAAGTAAAGAACATATTTAATTTCTAAGATAAAGGACAAATATGTCAACAAAAAGAATCTTTTTTCATTGTGGCCAAATTTTATAGTCAAATAGCATTACTCTTTGTATTCTTTGGGTCCAACAATTGTGTGTTATGTGTGAGCGAATACTTTAGAGAGAGAGGAGAAAAAGTCAAATGTGAACGTTATTGATGTTTCGAGGCTAGTGTTCTTAATTTAATTTGGATATGCAGCATGATGCATGGAATTAAGGTTAGATGTGTGCAACTGATTCGTCTCTAATTTAATTACACATATGTCAACATCTTCATTTCACCAATTTTGGTTCGACATAATTTTTTTTTAAATTTTCTTATATATATATATATATATATATATAATAATGAATTAACACAGTTTAACTATGTTTTCTATCACAAATCCTAAACTTTGTCGTTACTAACACAAAAATCACTTATGTCGGAAAAACAACCTTCTAGTTGGTAATTCTCTCTCTCTCTCTCTCTTTTAATTACCCCTTCTGTTTAAATCTATATTGTCCTAGTTTGACTTTGTGCAAAGTTTATGAAATTTGAATAAACTTTTGAATGTAGTTTTAAATTAAATATATGTTAAATGTATCAAAATGTCTTTTAATCTTGTTATCATAAATATGTCATGTCAAAAGTTGAAACTAAAGAGTTGCTAAAGACTTCATATTTCAGAGATCCAAGATGTGAATGGGGAGTTGCTGAATACGCAGAATCAAATTGGGGAAGCTGCAATTCAATTTTTCACAAATTAATTCACCGAGGAGAATGTGAATGTTGATCTCTTCGTGTTAGACAACATACCAGTTCATGACAAGGCTGCCTGATAAGGATGAAGTTAGGTCAATGATGTTCAACTTAAATGGACATAATGCATGTGGCACTGATGGATTCACAGGATCCTTTTTTCAGTCATATTGGGAGATAGTTAAGGATGACATTACTAATGTGGTAAGAGCATTTATTTTGCGAACATGATCCGTCTCTGATATGAGGCCTATAAGTTTGAGCTCCTTTGTCAACAAAATTATCTTAAGAACTCTTCATGAAGGGTTGGAAAGAGTCATTCCCAAAATAATCTCCCAGAATCAGTCGGGATTTGTTAAAGGTAGAAATATTACAAAAAATATTCTTCTTGCTCAGGATATTATTAGGGATATAAATAAAAGAAATAAGGAGGTAAATGTGATAATGAGTTAGACATGGAGAAAGCTTATGATAGGGTGATCTGGATATTTCTCACAAAAGTATTAAGGATGTTTGGTTTCTCAGAATGCATTATTGATATGGTGTGGAGACTATTAAATAACAATTGGTATTCGATGTTAGTGAATGAAAAATCCTATAGTTTATTTCAGTCTACTAAGGGATTAAATCAGGGTGATCCATTATCACCAACCCTATTCATTATTGCGGCTGAGGTATTATCTAGGAGTTTGAATAAATTGAATGAAGACAACCAACATATAAAAGTTTTGGTCTTCCCAAATGGAGCCCAAAGATAAATCATCTTGCGTATCAGATGACACAATATTGTTTGGGTCGGCTGACAGGACTTCTATTATCAAGATGATGAATGTGATAAGGGACTATGAGAGGATTTCAGGGTAGAAGGTCAATAAAGGCAAAATTCATTTCTATATCCACGATAACACCTCCCCTAATTGTGGCTATCAGACTAAGAAGATTTGACAGACATCAAACAGAGAAATTTTTCACTTATCTATTTGGGATGCCCAATTTTTTATAAGAGGTGCAGAGCTAGTTATTTTGAAGAGATACTAAGGAAAATTTCAAGGAAAGTCCTTTCATGGTATAATAGGCTCTCTTATCAACTGGTGGAAAGGTAACCCTATAAAGCATGTACTTCAATCGATTCCTATGTACCTTCTGGCTATCACAAACCCTCCCAAAAAAGTCATAAATCAAGCTCACCAATTATTGGTAAAAAATATTTGGGGAGGAAGTGGTGGCATAAGTGGAAAGCATTAAGTTAAATGGGATGAATTATGCTTCCCTAAGGAGGAAAGGGGATTGGGGATAAGATCCCTTCATGGTGTTAACAAGACTTTTTTTGCTAAGTTATAGTGGAACTTTAGGGTTGCAATAAATTCTCTATGGGCTAATTTCATGTGGAAGAAGTATTACAAAAAATTACATTCAGTAGTTGTATTTAGTAGAGGGGCTTCACAGGCTTAGAGATGTATGATGAAGATGAGGGATGAAGTGGAACATGAGATTTAGTGGTAGGTTAAATCAGGCAACTCCAATTTATGATTTGATAATTGGACTAAGTTGGAGGTACTATATTTTTTGGAGCAATAAAATGTGATAGATGAGGAGTTGGTGGTCAAAGATATGATAGTTGATGGAAGATGAAACAGGGAGAAACTTCTGGGCTGTATTTCTGAAGAGAAGACTGCGCATATCATAGAAGGCATTAAATCAAGGCTAGAAAACACATCTGATAAACCTTGGTGGAAAGGTGAGACAAATGGGGAGTTCACAGTAAAATCAACCTATAACACTCTTAGAAGTAAGAGAGTTAAATAAGATTGAATTTTCAAAATATGGTGCAAATAATTGCTTTTTAAGATGTCTTTCTTTCTATGAAGAGTTCTTAAGGGAAAGATACCAACTGATGACATTCTCAAAAGAATGAAAATCAATGTGTATCAAAATGCTATTGTTGTGAAGAAAGGAAGAAGGAAACACTAGAACACTTATTCAGCACATCTCATATAGCTAAGAGGTTATGAAAGTACTTTGTGCCTAGTGCAGGTATCAACATGGAAGGAATGCACTTGCATCAAATCATTCATGCCCGGTGGAATCTAGAGGTGCCAATCAATGTTAGTAAAATTGCATGGGCAGTCCCTGATGTGATAATGTGGGAACTTTGAAAAAGGATGAATACTAGAAGACATGGTAAGAACTGCACATATGATTGGATAGTTCATTAGTGTAAGAAATTCATCCAATTCTTAATCAAGGAGAGGTACCCATGGATAAGGGTTATATCTAATCAATGGGCAGAGATGGTTGATACTTTGAAGAATTATAGACCAAAGTTGTATTACAATAAACTGAGGTGGAAACCTCTAGATGAGGGATGGGTAACATGTAATACAAATGGGGCTAGGCAACCCTGGGCAAAGTGCTTATGCATTCTGTCTTATAAATTGGAAAGGCAATCTAGTTTATGCCGAAGGCAAAAATATTAGAATATGCACTAATTCAGAGGCAGAGTTTATGACTGTCTTACAAGCCTTACGGTATTGTAGAAATAATGATTTTCTAAATGTTGAACTGTTGACAGACTCAAGAATTATAAGAGCCATGGTAGTGGGAGATTGCAGATGCTCATTGAAACTCATAGAAGTTATTGAGGAAATAAAACACATATTACAGCAGATGACGGTCCATGTTATTCATATTTTTAGACAGGCGAATCAGTTAGTAGATGATATTGCAAACGAGGCCATAGGGGAAGGGGGAGCACTGCAGTACTAATAATTCACACAGCTAACCAACAAGAGCAGAAACATTTTAAACATGGAGAAGCAATTGATTCCCTACATCAAAATTAGAACTAGACCCATGCAAGTTCACAGTCCCAGATATGTACAGGATGTAGATACAAAATAAAAGTGTCTCATTTACAATTCAAGGCACATGTAAATACAGGAAATTAACAAAATACACAACTAATACCATACTTTAGGGTGAAAGTGAGCAAAAGGTTGTGTGGATCTTGTTAGTGCATGATGTGCTGCCAAAATGCAACACTTTTGATGCTTAAAATTTGGAATTTCGTATGTTTTCAATGCGATGTTAGTAGGTTTAATTGTGTTTTTGTGTTTGTTTTGTAGGATTACAGTGTTGACAAAATTTTAGGAGAAATATGTTGAAGTTGCTATTTTTTAGTGTTCCACAGAACCCTCTATGGGTCGTGGAGTAGTCCACGAGTCGTGGTGAGGGTTTCGTATAAATTTCCAGTAAGGGGTGCAAAGTTGATGTCAACTCTATGAGGATGATCCATGAGCCATACAATGTTACACGAGTCATAGAGTGATGGTCATGCCCTGAGGATCATAAAAAAGAGAGGTGCTGAAAAGTCATCAGACGAGACCTTCCACGGGCAGTAGAATCTTACACGGGCCATGGAATGGTTTCGTAGAAGCTAACTTTTGAACACTATCAAAATCCATGAAACCACGATCTAGGGTCGTGAAGTGGTTTATGAGTCGTAAACAAGTCCCCTGAAGATTGCCAACACAGCTTTCCTAGTTCATTTTGGATTTGTATTTTACTTATCATAAACAAGTTTTTAGGTTATTTTTTATTAAGTTAGTAGAGAGGACAAAGTTTGAACCTTGTTTTAGTGAATACACGTAGGATTTATCATACATTGTATGTTCTTGATTCAAACTCATGATTCTAATTGAAGAGTTGGATTTTGTGGTTTCAATTTCATTTGTATAAGTGCTTAATTATGCTCTTCTATATCATAATCTATGTGTTTACACTGAGAATGCATATCTAAATCCACTACTAGGTTTGTGGGAACCATGATGAACTAATAAGGTAAAATCGGTTAACATATAATTCTTGAAAGGTGTATTAGGGCGTATTAATTATTCTCTTCACTTTAATTAATTTTTTAACGATGACCAACGTTAAAACTCGCCTAGTATCAATTGCTGGATTAAGAAAGTGATGAATAGGAAAAGAGATAATTAACAAGAGGCGATTGAGCTTTTTCTTGTCTAATCAACTTAATCAGATTAAGGGGAGGTTGTACTGGGGTTAATGTAAGTGTTAGTGGTGTCACACCACGGAGAAGGATCAAGTTTCGGGGTAAAATTTACCTATTTGTTGGATCAAAGACTTACGTAAACCTAACTTACTATCCTACACGTACGCACCGGGAGAGAATTCTATGTATTCATGGGGAGCACTTCACCCTAGTTAACTCTTTTACTGATCATTCATTACTTATATTAATTTAATTTAATTTAAATTCTTATTTTCAAACCCCCCTTTCCTCGGGAGATAAGTAGGTTAATCATTCTCAAGGTGCATTGAATTGATTTTGGAGTCTACTGTATTCCTCGTGGGAACAATCCTAACCTCGGTTAGGTTATTTACTTGACGATCGTTTTACCTCAAAAAGGAGGTGTGACTTAAGCAACATCAAGTATTTTGGCATTGTTGTCGGAGAATACAACTAGACTTAGTTAATTCAAGTACGTTTGTGGGCCTACCATCAGAGGATCTTCATAACCATCTATACAATGTTGTGTTCATTTGTAAGAGTATGATGGGGAACCAAAATCTCTCCATAGATGTTGTTGGGCTCCGTGTCTTTCCCCTTTCTCTTACTGGCAACGCAACATTATGGTTATTGGAGCTCCCACAGAGTTCTATCACCAGTTGGACAGAATTATAGATAGCCTTTTTGGAAAGGTTTTTCCCTATCTTAAAGAAGCTAAAGCTGAAGTCTAAGATCAATAACTTTGAACAGATTCCTGGTGACTCGATCAGTGCTACGTGGGAAAGGTTCACAAAATGTTTGAGACGTGTCCTTGACCACAAGATTGTTGATGAGGCCCTAGTGGAGATCTTCTACAAAGCCCTGAATGAGAATGACCAAGTTATTGCCAACACAATTATGGGGAGCTCTTCATTGATTATCCATTCCAAGAGGTTGTTCAGAGGTTGGAACGCATGGTCAAAACCAACCGTGCATGGGGTACGAGGGAGAAATCTACTACAAGGAGCTCATTCTCAGTTTGCACTAGTCCGGAACAAGCACAAGCTAGTGAGGAAGTGATGCAAGAATTTACGGGGTTTACTACTAATGTTGAGCTTTTGATGAAGCTGAACATAGAGCGAGTAAATATTGTTGCTCATCGTCCCCCTCGCCCACCCATGTACAAGGAACTATACTATGAGAAGGACATATGCTTTGTTGTAGAGAAGATAATGACTTTCTAACCAAATGCCCAAGGGTCCAATCAGGACTACTTGTGCCAAGGTTAGGGAAACTAAGGTCGGAACTATGAAAGAGATGGCGCCTTCAGAGACAACAATAACAAAGGAGGCTACTATGATAGGCCGAGAGGACCAGATAGAGATGCTGATTAGGGCCATAGAGAAGGCTTTAGAAATAGTCCATATATTCTACCACACAATCAGGATGTTGGAGTTAGCTCATCTCGCATTGAGAAGATATTCGACTAGTTGTTGAAGAGGTCTGAAGCACAAGATGAGACACTAAAGGGGATGAAGTCTGACATCTCCAGTATAAATAAGAAGATTAAGTCTCATTCTGTGGCCATCAAGCATCTTGAACAACAATTCAACCAAATATCAACTCAGTTGAATCAACGCTAGAAAGATACACTTCCCAATAATACCATGCAGAATCCTAAGAATAATGGGCAGTGCATGACTATCACAACTTAGAGTGGGAAACAAATAGTTGATCCTCCACTACTGGTAGATAATGGCGATGTTTGTGATGAGAGTATAGTGAATAAGCAGAATGAAACTGAAGATGATTGTGTGGTGAATGAGGAAAGCAATACCGTACCGAAATAGTTGAGACCCATTCCTCAACCTCCTCCTCCCTTCCCTCAGAGACTAAAGAAAAAAGAGGAGGAAGGTAAGTTCAAACACTTTCTCTCCATGCTGAAACAACTCTCCATCAACATTCCATTGATTGAGGCATTGGAGAAGATGTCTAACTATGCAAAGTTTATGAAGGATCTGGTGACTAAGAAACGCACTGTGAGTCAAGAGCTCCAACACTACAGTGCAATTTTTACTAGATCCTTGGTGCAGAAACATGAAGACCTAGGCACATTTATCATTCCTTGCACCATAGATGATATGGAATTTGTAAAGGCACTGTGTGATCTTGGTGCCAACGTAAATCTGATGCCCCTTGTGATCTTCAAGAAACTTGGTTTGGCAGCCCCCACCCCGATAAGCATGAGACTATTGATGGCTGACATGATGGTAAAAATGCCTGTGGGAATACTTTATGACGTCCTTGTCAAAGTTGATAGGTTTATATTCCCCGAAGACTTTATGATCCTAGATTGCAAAGTCGCCTTCGATATCCCAATCATCTTGGAAGGACTTTACTAGTCACTAGGCAAGCCCTAGTGGATATGGAGTCTGACCAACTCAAGTTCAGATTGAACGATGAAGAAGTTATCTTTAATATCTGTCAGACGATGAGGAGGCCAGATGAGCTCAAGATGGAAGTGTCGGTTATTGATGAATTTTTAGTAATAAACAGTCCATATCATGTCACGACAATAAATTAGGTACTTTTTGGGTGGCAGCGCAAGTTATTTGATGTAGTAGGATAGTTGTTGTTTGCTTTTTAGTTTTAAAATGTTAGGTAGTTTTTATTTTCAGTAGTTTTCTTGTAAATTTTGAACAATGGACTGGTGGCATATAGGGTAACAGTGTGTTTATGCAGGTTCTGCATGTATAAGGCCAAGCCTGTCATTTTGGGCCAAAAATCCAATTCTACGACTGATTATAGGGGTCGTACTTCATTGTACGACCCGTATACCAACTCGTAGAACCTTCCAGTGAGCAAATATATGTGCACTCTAGTCCATGAGCCAACTTGAAGATTCATAGATTAAACCACAAGTCATGAATGAGGCTCGTGGACCCTAGGTAAGTTTTTCTAATTTTGACTAAGTGTCAGAAGTACTCTTCGAAACCTTCTTATGAGTCATGTCTGAGTCCACAACTCATGAAATGAATCATAGATTACAGATCTCAAATTAGGATTCCAGGCCCATACGAGACCATGATTTACGAGCAATGAAATATTCCATGGCCCGTAATTGGGGTTTCGTGAGGTTCGATCCAGTAAATTTTAAAATCTGACCCGGTTGATATATAAATGGGGTCAAATTTAGTTTGACCCAATATTCAACCAAAACTTCCCAAAATAACCCTACCCCATCCATCCCCACATCGATCTGACCCATACGTCCGGCACCTCCACTAATTTTCGACAAGAATTTTGACAACCATCTTTCTAGGGATTTTTTGCCTCCTCTCTATTTCCCTTTGCAAATTTCAACCTAATATATATCATTTCGGTAAGTTTTAGGTCCCTAAAGCCTAAATTTATTGAGTTAGTTGTAAATTTTTATTGATTATTGATTAAAGTTGGAGTTTGTGTCATTGGGTGAACTCATGATATTCTAATCCTGGTAATTTATCATGATATCGATGTGATTGCCTAGGATAGGATTGAACTAGTTAGTTGAAAAATGTTCGGGTAGCCAATTTCATGCTCATGATGTTTGGACCATTGAATTGAATTGAATTGCATTAAATTATTGTATAGTTAAACATTTGAACATAGGTTGGACTGTTAGGATGACATGCTAGTCGTTTTTAAGTAAAATGCATGTTGGGATGGGGATTGATGGATGTGAAAATGATGTGGGGTGTGTGTTTTTTACCTTGATGTTGTTTAAATTGTTGAAAATTGGTCATTTGAGGACTCGTATGATGAACTTGGCAAAAATTCAGATTCTGAAAATAAGTTCACGAGGGTTTTCTACGACCCATGGAACATTTCACGAGCTATAGTTACCCCTCGTGAAAAGTTCTAGAAACTAAAGTTTCTGAGATTTCATCAGATGAGACCTTTTCTGAGTCATAGATTGTTCCACAACTCGTAGATAGGTCTCGTAGAGTCCTACCTGTGTGATACCTAATCTGGGATCACATCTATGACCTAGTCCACGACTTGTAAACTATTCCATGAGTTGTACATGGTCTCGTAGCCTATTTCAATAACTTAAAATTATTGAACTCTGCATCTATGAGAGCCCTTACGACTGGTAGATCACTCTACGACTCGTGAAAAGGCTCTCATAGTCCCTTTTTGTTCCAATCTAGTTTTGATTCATGTTTTTAATTTTCAATTCATGGGACTAATTGGTTTTGTGAATATGGTTTTTTAGGTACCATGGCTCCGCAACCAAGGAAGAATAATATCAGGGCAATGAGGGATCACCTGCGCAATGAGCACACGGATTCTAAGCATTCCCCTGAGTCTAGTAGATTTATAGAGGAGCTCGGTGTTCAGCCGAATCTAGATGTCGAGCCATGACAAACTCAGGCTACTACCAGATAGGCTACTACTAGGCAGGCTACCACGTAGGAAATCGTGGTCCGCCCTCCCCAATCTGACGAGGGAGGTGACCGGGCCAGTAGAAGTATACAGATGACCTCTTTCGAGGGAGGGTATGAGCTCGGAACTAAGGAGGGGTCAGACTCTACCTCATCTTCAGGCCCCCGAGTACCAGATATATTACTAGATGCCTGAGCCAGCAAATGGTGCATCAGGGGCACGCGAGCTATCTATGAAGAGGATCTACAACTAAATGAGTAGGGCTGACCCACTCATTCTGTCTTTGAGGAGCCACAAGTCATTACTACAAGACTCAATAGTGTCCCAGGGCTCAAGGACACTATAGTTCGCTACAGGCTCTAGTGGTTGGCACAACCAGTAGGAAGGTACTCACTGGTATTGGTGAGAGAGTTCTTTGTCTCCTATGCCACCACAGTATATAGATCTTTCCCCAAGGGGAAAAAGTTTCTTGCTCGATCGCGATTGAAGGAAGTGATAGTGAGAGGCTGACAGGTGGACATCTCAGAGAAGACCATTCACCGGATGTTATTTGGGCCTGAGTTCTCTATCCCCAGATCCACAGCAGAGTTCGACCGCAGAGTGAGGTAGACTCGAGACTTGGGCGTGATGAGGGACCCAAAGCACCAAGCATCATTGATGAGATGGGTTGTTAACCATATAGAAGCAGAGGGGCCCGACCTTGTATAGATCACCACGTCAGCAAAGCTAGTAGTTAATGCTACCCTCAGTTTCCCCGCCAAGTTCTGGTGAGCAGTGGTTCGTTCACAAATTCGGCCGACACTTAAAGATAATACACTCACGCCAGACCATTTTTTTCTAGTAGCTAGCATCTTAGCTGGTTATGATATTTACTGGGCCGTCTTTATTTTAGAGCAGATCCATGAGGTAACTTTGAAAAGGTCCACAACCATTCTTTTCCTGTTCCTGATTCACCGACTATGCTTAGTGGTAGAGCTGGATGTTATTCATCAGGTGGATGTATTGGTAGGGGTTTAGCATACACTTGATGCCAACCTGATCAAGGCTAATGATAATTCAGTTACACTCCGGTGAGCACCGAGGCCTTAGGTACCCATGCTAGAGATGTTTGCTCTAGTGTCTCTGCCTGAGCCATCTACTACTGTTGTTGCTGCACCTATTACTGAGGGCCCCCCACAGGCTGAGACCGATATGGAGAGAGGGCCCTCTACTGATATTCCTGCTCCAATGGCCCCTATATCTACTTCAGCATCTGCAAGCATTGCCTTTGTGTTTGCAGTAACATTTCAGGCTCTGGCACAATGACAGACCCATACAAAGTCATAGTTGACTCAGTTGTTGCAGCAATTGAGAACCTGGTCCCACCAGGTTATCTCTAAGGTGGAGACCCACATGCAGGCATTCACGGATGCAGCTATCCGAGAGAATCTCAGTCCCGTGGATGCCCGCATAGATGTATTTGAGAGGCGGGTCCAGCAAAGCCTCAGTATAGTGAGGCCTTCAGATTTAACATCCATCCAGATGGAGCTTAAGCAGCTCCGGGCCCAGATGAGTGTAGCACTGTCTGCCCCTATTGATGTCCCACTAGCCTTTCCAAATGAGTCGATGGTCGACTTGTTCGCTCCAGAGAAGCCATCTTTGCCTTCCTTCGAGAGGAGGCCCCACATAGATGATGTTGATGTTATGCGCTTTGAGACGGGGCTGACAGAGAAGCAGAAGCTAGTGCTTGTCCGCATGAGAACGAGACAGGATGAGGAGATGCGGCTATCTCACAAGCATGAGAGAGCAAGGGGTGTTAGACCCTCTAGACAGGCTCCTACTAGTGAGGAGTTCACCATTCATGTGGAGGGTGGACAGTCTCGAGATGAGTGAGGCGCTTCAGCGCCGAGGTATGTTCTTTTGACCTCTATTCTTTACTTTTGATATTATGTGCGTATTGGGGATAATGCACAACTTTTTCGATGGGGTTTGGGTAGGTATAGGCCTCAATGAAGTTTGAGTAGCCTTGGCCTACAACTATCCAAATTTTTTATCTAAAGAGTTTTCTTATCTGTGTTCTTTTTCCCTGTAGATATTTATTTTTCTGTTGAACTGGCATGTTTAGGATGTTTAGGTAGTATTAGTAGCATTCAATACTTACATCTATGGCATAATATATTTTTGTTTAGTTTTGATTAATGATACCCACCAAAATTCTTTTGTGTTTAGTTAGTTTTGATAGCAACCTTGCATGATTAGTTGTCTGACAGTGCTTGTTCTGATAAATTAGGCTATATTGTGATAAAAAGCATGATATGATAGTTTGTATTAGCATATAAAGCAGTGTCATGTGTGAGTGAACTTAATTGCATGATTTAGTACTGTGTTTCAATTCAGAACTTGCCTTGTTACTCTGATTTATGCTGTAGACTAGTTGGTTAGGAAATGATCTTAGGCCGTTGTTCGTAATAATCCACTTAGCCTAAAAATAACCGACCAAATGTGCCATGTATCCCTTGATCCCTATAATTGAGCCTAAAATTGACCTCTTGATTGTAAACACCTAAGAAACCTTACCTAAATCCATGATTAAATCCTAAAATTGGCCCTGGTCCTTCCTTGAACATCATGCACCTTGACTGAGGCAAAAACTAAGTTGAGGGTGGCTACCAAAAGTGGTCTTGGTTCAAAGGATGGATAATGTGCACTTCAACTCAGGCTAAAATCCTAAGTTGAGAGTGGCTAGTGAAGAAAAAGTTATAAAAAGGGGAGAAAAAATTTGTGTTGCAAAAAGGGAAGAAAATAGGGAATAGGGTGCCAAAAAAAATGAAGAAGTGCCTAATCAGTGTGCTAAAGAGAAAAGGAGTTTGAAAAATAAAGGCACTGTGCAAAAGAGTGAAAAATCGACACCCTAAAAGGTTCGAAATAGGAGAAAAAAGGAGAATGAATCAAAAGATAGGTTGGCAGGGCGAAAGTGTATAAAACACAGTGTCAATGAGGGTCATTAGTCACTATGTTTCCAAAATATCACACCAAAGCTCCCTGAGCCTACGTTACAAGCCTAGCAAATCCTAAAATGATCCTAACACAACTAGTTAAAAGTGTTAGTCATGAGTATAGGGGCAAGCATATAGTATTGACCATGGTATCTGAATTTCTTTTGTGAGTGAGAGTGATCTAGTATCGTCCCGAGCATTAACTGTGAAAATTTTATACTGAGAGAGAAAACATGACTTCTTTTTGTGAGGGCACTTGCATTGCATTGTTGATGTCTTACTAATTCGGTGATTGCTACTTGTTTATAATTGCATGATTTGTCATAGTTGCATTGTTAGACATATTGATCTGTTTTGGTATGTTGATGGCTATCTGATTTGAGAGTGAAATATGGTGTAGGTATCTGTGTTGGATTTTAATTGAGTCTATGCCATTCGGTTCGAGTCTGTATGCCACTACACTGCTTATATAGATTGAGTCTGTCGCTTGAGGACAAACAAATTTTTTAAGTTGAGGGTGTTGATGTGCTGCCAAAATGCAGCACTTTTGATGCTTAAAACTTATAATTTTGTATGTTCTCAATGCGATGTTAGTAGGTTTGATTGTGTTTTTGTGTTTGTTTTGCAGGATTATAGTATTGATAGAGTTTTAGGAGAAATATGTTGAAGTTGCTGATTTTTATTGTTCCACAGAATCCTCTATGGGTCGTGGAGTAGACCATGAGTCATGGAGAGGGTTTCGTTTAAAGTTCCAGTGAGGGATGCAAAGTTGAAGTCAACTCTACGAGAAGGATCCACGATTCATACAATGTTACAAGAGCCGTAGAGTGATGATCGTGCCCTGAGGATCAGAAAAAAAAGAGGTGCTAAAAAGTCATCAAATAAGACCTTTCATGGGCCATAGAATCTTACACGGGCCGTGGAATAATTTTGTAGAAGTTAACTCTTGAACACTGCCAAAATCCATGTAACCCCGATCTACGGGCTGTGAAGTGGTTTACGAGCCGTAAGCAGGTCCCTTGAAGATTACCGACACAGTTTTCCTAGCTTGTTTTGATTTTGTATTTTACTTATTATAAATAGATTTTTAGGTTATTTTTCATTAAGTTAGCAGAGAGGACGAAGTTTGAACCTTGCTTTAGTGAATACACTTAGGATTTATCATACATTGTATGTTCTGGATTCAAGCTCGTGATTCTAATTGAAGAGTTGGATTTGGTAGTTTCAATTTCATCTGTGTATGTGCTTAATTTTGCTCTTCTATATCATAATCTCTGTGTTTACACTGATAATGCATAGCTAAATTCGCAACTAGGGTTGTGAGAACCATGATGAATTAACAAGGTAAAATTGGTTAACGTGTAATTCTTGAAAGGTGTATTAGGGCATATTAATTATTCTCTTCACTTTCATTAATTTTTTAACAGTGACCAGCGTTAGAACACACCTAGTATCACTTGTTGGATCAAGGAAGTGATGAATAGGAAAAAAGGTCATTAATAGGAGGCAATTGGGTTTTTTCTTGTCTAATCAACTTAACCGGATTAAGGGAAGGTTGTACTGGGATTAAGGTAAGGATTAGTAGTGTCACACCATAGAGACAGATCAAGTTGCAGGGTGAAATTTACCTATTTGTTGGATCAAAGACTTAGGTAAACCTAACTTAGTGTCCTACACCTACACACCGGGAGAGAATTACATGTGTTCGATATTACCAAGTTAATAATTCATGGGGGACACTTCACCCTAGTTAGCTCTTCTACTGATCGTTCATTACTTACATTCATTTAGTTTAATTTAAATTCTTGTTTTCAAACCCCCCTTTCCTCGGGAGATAAGTAGGTTAATCATTCTCAAGGTGCATTGAATTAATTTTGGAGTTTACCATATTCCTCGTAGGAGCGATCCTAACCTCGGTTAGATTATTTACTTGATGAACGTTTTACCTCAAAAAGGAGGTGTGACTTGAGCGACATCAGTGCATCCTTCAAAAATTGCGGGTAATAGCACCAAAAAGGGATAGTCTGAGTCAGCAACAATGAGGAGAAACATGCAGGTCAAGGGATCGAGAGCACCAGGAGTTGCGAAGCGAAAGCGATGGGGAAGTGTCACACCAATAAATCAATATAACAACAATGACAAATGATGGCTAACTTATAGATCCAGTTTGATAGTGAAGCAAAAAGTTCTTTCCAAATGGTGCGATGGCGGCCAAGGAGGTGCATCACAAGGAATCCTGGGATTTAGAGAAAATCAGTGCCGGAATGTCAATAGCAAAAGACACGTAACAAGGAGGAGAGCAACGAGTGCGACCATTTTCGAAACTAGAAGAACCCTGCTGATGAAGACGAAGGACCACATTTGGAAACTAAAGAGGCTAGGAAGAGGAAATGTTTAAGGAATTCTAGAACCCTTATCTTTAGGGTCTTCATAAAATATTTGGAGGTGTTTGGCCTCCGGGTCTTTGTAATAGACCAGATTTTTTATTTTGAATAAAATGGGCCACTGCCCCAATATTTAATTTTTTTTAAAAAAGAAAAGAGTCGATTGAACTAAAAAAAAGAGTAGGATGACAAATTGAACCAGAGGAATTTTTTAAAATTTTTTTAATTTAATAATACAAATTTAATTTGAAAAGGCTGACCCAATCGAAAACCCAAAATTGATGAATAATAATTGTTTACACTTTTTATTTTTTATATTTAGTTAAATAAGTACAAAGTTTCATTAAAAATTAAAGAACCGATACAACTTGATCACCACCATCAAAACTCATGCAAACACTAAAATACTTGTTTCTAGATTACAATTTTGCTATGTAAAAAGCATAACATATATATGCCGTATAATATATACTTGTGTTCGAATAAAGACATGTTATTATTCTTTTTCCATTCGACTCTTAACATTTTTTCTAATTGAGTCATTATAGTACAGATTCTTTGCTTAAATCTATTTAAAAATGCGGCAGGAACATTGGAGGCTCGCATAATCCTTGCTCAACATGCAAAACGAGATTGAGAGAGCAAGTTTCTTTGCGCCACCACTGTTGGTGACTTGGACCACCTTGCATATCCATTTTCTGCGAAGTTCATTCTTTCTTGATCATTTTAGGTCCTTTTTGCCCAGTGTTTAATTTCCATGTTTTAGCTTCATGTCTCTCAACGCATTCCTATCATAACACACCAATATACACACAGTCCATAGAATTAACACTCAAAAGAATAATTAGATTAATTAATTATATGCATATTTGTATTGAACATCAAAATAAAGTGTTAAAGAGCACTCGATTGTTTCCATCAAGATGCTTGTTGATTTTCACTCTAAAGAAAAACTGAGTTGCTTAACGATGGAGTTAGAGTTTTGACCAGGAAAATTTGAAATATAAATAAACTAAGGAACATCAATATTTACAATATTCCTATATAAAATAATTTTGCTCCACCCTTGGTTGCTTTATGATTCCTACATTAAACAAATATTGTCAATAGTCTGTTTGGCGGAATCCGTCCAAACACATGCTTAACATGTGATAGTTCCCTTTAAGTTAAGCTCGTGTGACTTTTCCAAAGTGTTTCACACAATCACACCATTAATAATACTTCTATTTCATATTTTAGCTTTTTTTTAATCCCCTCTTATTAACTTCTCTAGTATAGTTTTCCACATACTCAATATTTTTTCCCTAGAAGTAAGCCATGAACAAGTATCGTTAAGATTTGTGGGCTTATTTACCTAGAGATTGACTATACTTTATGCACATCCAAACATTTAAGGCCACACGCAACATGAGAGCTAATCTTATTTTCATACTCACTTTGCTAAATCGTGTACCATGATATTAGCTTATCTACCACAGAAATGCACTCAAAAATAACCTAAACGTACCACTAATAGGAATATACCTTATACATGAAGTTTGGAATTTTTTCTTATCAACTTTCAGTGGGAGAGTTGGTGTCACACCCACTAATATTTCTTCTTACATATTTGACTATATGTTTGTATAGAATAATATGCATGCCTTTCTCATAAAAGATTCTTTCTAAAGAAAGAAGTAATTAAAACAAACAAATAATGTATGTTTTGAAGTCCAATCATAGCTGAATTATCTTGTTCATAGAGTACGTATATGATTGTCTCTTGGTGTAGAAAGGAAAATCCAAGTTAAAGAATAAAGAAGGTAATCAAATAAATTATTACTACATGTTTTCCCTATTGGCCTTTATGTCAATTTTTTCATTTTAACAAGTCAAGAAAAAATAATCATTTTCCCAATATTGTTGCAATGACCCTGTAGGTCAATTCTGTATTTCTGCATTAATTGTGACTTTCTAAGTTTTTGTATAGCGGTTCCGGACTCATTATGACCTGTTGGGGCTGTTAACATGGTTATTGGATGTTTTGGTTGTGAATTGTGCAAGTTTACAAGTTGACGAGAAGTTAAAATTGCTAAAATGAGTTTTCTTATAAAACTCTGGTAAACGGCCTCAAAATGGGATTCTGATGGTTCCGTTAGTTCCAAAATGGCCGATTAGTGGTTGGAGGGTGGTTTGATTTGAGATTGGAGGGTTCTGATAAGATTTTGAGCCGAAAGTTGCAAAATGAGTTCAATCATAAGCTAAAAAGTGTGTTTTGGTAAAAACCCAAATTAACGTGCTCGAGATAAAAAACTGACGGCGTGTTCAGCTTTATAATGTCAAACATATTCTGAAATGACCTCCAACCAATTATCGAGGTCATCCAGTATCATTTTGACCCCTTCAGTTCTTTTAGCTTATTTTAGCCGAAAGAAAGTGGAGCAATCATTTTTCCGTAGAGGGCTCTATTGGTAAATTTGGATGCACCATTAGATTTGAAATATTGAAATCAGTGTGATTACACTGTTTGTTTGCGTAAATCAGACTTCGAGAGCCTTGAGAATGACCCGGAGAATATTGAAATTGAGCTGGTGCAACAGTGATGTGCTGCCAAAATACAACACTTTTAATGCTTAAAACTTGAGATTTTGTGCATTCTGAAAGCGATGTAAGTAGATTTGATATTTAGTTTTGCAGGATTTCAGTGTTGGCTTAGTTTTGAGCATGAAGTGCAGATTTGTAGGATTTTTGGCAGTCTACAAGACCCTCTACGGGTCGTGGGTCACTCCACAAGTCATAGAGGGGGTTTCGTTTGATGTTCCAGTGAAGGGATGAGAAGTGAGTCACACTCTACGAGAGAGGACCACGAGTCGTAGACTATTATACGAGTCGTAGAGTGTGGTCATGAAATGAAGAGTCACTGAAAACGGCTCAGACGAAACTCTTCACGAGTCGTTGAATCCTATATGACCCGTGGAGAAGGTTTCGTGAAGGATTCTAGTAGATGCAACTACATTCCATGAGACCCCAACTCACGAGCCGTGAAAGCTATTCATAACTAGCCCGATACAGTTATCCTATTTCATTTCAGCTTTGTATTTTAAGTACTATAAATAGGTTTTTAAGGTTTTTTATCAGATATAGAACATTAGATACAATATGACTACAGAGAGAATAACAAGATAGAGAGTTTGTGAACATTATTTTGTGATTTTATTGATTCAAATTTGCAATTTCATTGAGATTTTAGATTTTTGTTCATCAATTCTTGTGCGTAAATAATTTAATTATGTATTCTTCTTACATAATTTCTGATCATACTCCAAGCATGCATGGCTAAATCCACAACTAGGGTTATGGGAACCATGACAAATTAACTAAGATAAAATTGGATAACTTGCAAATTCTTGGATGGTGTTAGGATGCATTAATTAATCTCTTCAGTTTAACTGATTTTTAACAGATGGCCAATGTTAGAACTCACGTAGTATTACTTGCTTGATCCAGGAGGTGACGAATAGGAAAAAAATTAATTAACAAAGGTTGATCAATTTCTCTCAACTAATCAATCTACTAGATGCAGTAGGATTGTTCTGGGATAAAAGTAAGGGTTAGTAAAGCAACATCACAGAGACTCGATTAAGTAATGTGATGAAATTCACCTAGATGCCCGATCAAGGATTTAGGAGAACATAACTTACTGTCCTGCACTTACACACCAGAAAAGAGTCGCAAGTATCCAAGAACACTTAGTTAGGGAGTCATGGGGAACATGTAGTCCTAGTTCATTTCTCTTTTTTAATTACAAACATTTGCTATTGTAGTTTAGAATTTATTTTTACTTGCAAACCCCCTTGTTATATTTATTTTTCTGTTTTTGGGAGATATTAGGGTATATCGATTTACTTTATAAAAGTGTGCTAATCCAGAGTCTACCATATTTCTCGTGAGAACGATCCATACTCTTGCTAGATAAATACTTGATTACGATCGCTTCAACCTCTAAGCAGGGGTGTGTGTTGAGCGTTAACGTCAGGAGTCCAGTAAGCATCAACAACTCTTGCACTCCGCATTCGCGGAAGTTAATGTCGCATTCGTAGAGGCCAGCCCTGGCATAACTTTGCATTTGCGAAGAGACTTCCCCGTTCGTGGAGAAGAGCAAATGCCCTATGCCTCTATGTTCGCGGGGCTCAATCCGCATTCACGAAAAAGGTCGGAGAGGCCTATATATGTGTGTTTAGCAGTCGCGAACAACATACACTCCAAACTTACACCAGCTATAAAAATCTTGTTTTAGTTCCAATTTTGGTGATTTAAAGTTCCACGTGACTCATTTTTTCATAAGAAATGTCATGGTGAAGTTAGTTTTGGGATTTGATATGTATTTCGAGTTAAATTTCCCATTTTAACTATCATTGCTCTCGTTTTTGGTAAAAAATTTGTATGTTGAATTAGTAATTGAATCTTCACGGAATTGAATGAAATTAGAGCCTAAACTATTCTACAATCCAAGGGGAACATGATGATTAGCTGGGTGTTGGCTATAGTTGTCTATTTTTTGAGAACTTAGACCAAGAAATTTTGAAAAGAATGTTCTCCCGGTAAAAGTTTTCAACTTTATTTTGGGGCTTTGTATCGGTCTTCTGGACCCACTTTTGGCTGAATTTTTGGTTGTAGGCTTGGAATATCGTGGGGGTCATTTTGGATTTTTTTTTTAGAATTTCGGATGTGGGGCCTATTTTTTCCCTTTTCGACCCTTTATGCCTATTCTGTCTATTTCTTGAGATAATATAGCCAAACTGATCGTGTTGATATTGTGAATCATATTTTAATAGCAAAGCAGCTTCGGGAGGCTATCAAGAAAGGAAAAGCATGGTTAGACTGATTCGAAGTCAATGCGATATTTTCTAGGTAGGCTAGCCTTTCCTAAAATCATAGATTGAGTGGAATTATATACATGTTGAGGCTGAAATGTATGTGAGTTGCCAGTAGTGTCTGATATGCGTCATGTTGTAGTTATGGGATTATGATCTGCGTGGTTAGATGTGAATACTATAATCTCGATGCATGTATGTATATTTATTAGTATTGTGAATTGTAGAGAGGCCTAATAAGGGTCGCATATGGGCCGATGTCGTAGGCAAGTGAGTATTCTGATCTAACTGGTGTCTATGGATGCATTGTTGCATGATCTTACTGCTATATGATGACTTGGGGACCACTTGTTGATTTCTTGCCATATTAAGACTTGATTACTAGCATGTTATGATTCTTTTGGGCCTATTTATTATGGGCACTTGTGATATCCCTATTGTTACCACACTTTTATCTCTATTACTTGTGGTGGGCTAGGTTATAGCATGACTTTCCACTAGGCCTTTTTTTATACCGATTATAGAGGTCTACGCACTGTTACACTGATGTGGGTTGATATCTTGAGTTCTTGGTGTACCTTGAGAATGATTGTTATTGTGACTCAGGAGAGATGATATGATTGGGAGATCCAAATCCAGTTAATCTAGAGAGAGAGAGTTTCTAATGCTACACTTTGAGACCTGGATAACGCACCCTGTTGTTCAAGTCCGTGGTGGTTGCATTTGAGTGTTTGAAACCCTGGGTGACGCTCCCCACGGTACCATTCTAGAGTGGTCACATTCGAGTATCCGAGACTGAGGTACCAATTCTAAAGGGGTCCGAGCAATTATCATTACTTTGGGGCTCAGCTCAGTGACTAATATCCTTTGGGGTTGGGCCTCATAACTGATATTCTGTAGGGCTGATTGCTACTCCATGGGGTGAGGCCCCGTGATTGACACTATGTTATTACAACATTATTGATGATGTTAGGGGGATTCATTCTACCACGGGAGATACATCCCACCATTATATTTATGGTCAGACCACTTGGCCCTGACTGACTACTTGATCGGAGGCCAGATCAAAAGGGGCCGAAGACCCAGTTACTATTATGATGTTGGGTGCCGATGGATCGATTGTTACCCATGGATCTCACCTTTTCACACCCTAATTATGCGTTGGTGTACCTTCTGGACTTATGAAGGTCCAGGGAGCGTTTAGACTTAGGCAGTAGGGCCTTACACCCACGTACAATTAAGCCTTGTTCTGATGATGGTTCTATGATGGTTCTATTGGTTCCATGATGGTTTTATAGGTTCCTGTGATGATCTGGTAGCTCTACATTGTGTGGGTGTACCTCTCATGCTTATGGGGGCCCAGTTGGTGTACAAGCATAAATAGTAGAGCCTTACACCCATGTACGGTATTATGCTTCTGGTTCGATGGTAATTATGTTATGGGTTGTCTCAATTCTCGGTAAATGGTGTGTTATGTTATACTATGAATGGTTTTGTTTGAGGTTATGGGGTTATCTGATAAGTCTACTGCTTTTAGATACATTTGAGCTTCCTTATGCATTTATTTCACTCAGTTGGCCAATGATGCCTATTGGGTGTCTTTTTTTGGTACTCACCTCTAATTCTGCATCTTCCCATGGTGCAGGTCCAGGTACCAGTTGGGGGCACTGATCTCTGAGGATTTGGGAGCGCATGAGACTACTTTTAGTGAGCACTGACACCTCTAGTTTTGTCACAATCTCCTTCCTTTTGGTTGAACTTCTTTTGTTGTCAGACTCTGGCCATGTACTATAGTTATATGTATTTGTAGGAGTACTCCCGGGTTGTATATATGTATATATATATATATATATTATGTTTTGGCTATTTGTACCCTTCCTTTTACTGTGATTATGTATAACTGACTTCCAGGTTCTAGGTTGATTTTGCTATATGTTATTGTTATATCGATATGGACTGGACTAGATGCTGGGACAGGTAACCTTGGGTTGGGTTCTTGGCTTGCCTATAGGTGGGACCTAGAAGGCTCCATTATGATCGGGATCAGATTGTGTGGTATCAGAGCCTAAGGTTCACTGGTCTCAGCTGTACAGAATCATTATCTGGTAGAGTTTTGTGGATAGGTGCGGATACGCTCGTGGCTTATCCCTAGGAGGCTACAAGATGATTAAGAACCTTATTGTATTATTGATTCTTATTGTGCATTTTGTCAAATGATATATCAATTTTTAAGAATCTAACCTTATTTATATTTGTGATTATGGCGCGTGGAAGACCAATTAGAGGTTAGGGGTGAGGTCGAGATAGGGCTCACCGTCAATCCTGAATAATAAACATCCACCCGAGCCCGAGGAACAAATGCCAAAGGCCCTAATTCCACCAAAGCTAGAGGCTCTAGCTCTCCCAACTGCTTTTGCAGCTGCGCCAGTGGTACAAGTGGTCCTTGGACAGATTCTGGTCGTGCTCGGAGCCCTACAGTAGGGTGCACCGCCAACTCTAACTCCTCTAGTTCAAGCATCAGTGGAGCCTGTTATTCCTGAGATCCTAATTCAGATAGAGAGAGCAGTGCAGTTCCAGGACTAGAGACTACTAGGATACTTCTTAAGATTGGCTCAGTCGAGGTTTTTGGGAGTTGTAGTGGAGGATGCTCAAGAGTTCTTGACTACATGTATGGAGTGGTTACAGGCCCTTCAATTGTTGGAGTCCCGGGATGTTGAGTTCACTGCTTACCAGCTTGATGGTTCTGCTAGATAAAGGTGGCGAACCTGTCGAGATACTAGGTCGGTAGATGTAACACAATTGACTTGGGCAGTGTTCACTAAGGATTTTATAATCAGATTTGTGCCCAAGAGCTTCAAAGATCATTGTTGGGATTAGTTTGTGCGACTTGACTAGGGACAAATGTATGTGTCCCAGTATGAGGTCAAATTCCAGGAGCTCTCCTAGTATGCTTTAGCCATTTTTCCTTCTGAGGAGAAGCGGATCCACTATTTTATGTGAGGGTTGAGACCTCAATTGAGGATGGGCATACATGTATTAGTGACCTCAGGACGCTCGAATCTGGATACTGTTGATCATGCTCGCTTTCTAGAGCAGATTGGTCTTGAGGCCTAAGGGGGCAGCGACAAGCGAGCTAAAGAAGAGGAGAGTTTCATGGCTCCCGGACAAAATTTAGAGTGTCGAGGGACAGGCCTCCGATGAGGGGTTATCAACAGGGTCAGACCATAGGCCCTACCAGGAAGCATTGCAGACTTCTGATAGTGGCCATCAGGGCCCATGTACTTCTAGTATAGGTGTTTCCTCCTATCCCACTGAGCGTAGATAAAAGGAGCATGACTCACCTTTTTCAGGGCTGGTTAGGATGTCTTTAGCAGGTAGTCAGGGTTCCAGGGTAGCTAGACTGAGTCAGTACGATCGTGACCATAGAGACAGGGTTGTATTAGGTTGTTTTAGGTGCGGGGCACCAGATCATTGGCTTAGAGACTATCCAGAGTAGAGGGAAACACTTACTGCCCCACAACCAGCCAGGTCAACTCTTACACCAAGTGGCAGGGGCATAGGCCAGGACCATGATAGCCAAGATGATCATTACAAGGACCAACAAGATTATAATCAGGGTGCCAGAGAGCTCGTTAGAGGCTGTAGAGCCAGAGGCGACAGTGATGTTCGAGGGGGAGGCCGTTAGGGCCACTTTTATACCACACAAGCATGGGTCGAGGCCAAGGTTTCTGATGAGGCCATTACAGGTATGATTTCTATATGACAGCAACCAGCTTCAGCCTTATTTAACCCAGGTTCCACATTTTCTTATGTTTCTTTATATTATGTTTCTCACTTGGGTACGAATCCCAAGCCACTTTCCTTTTTGATTCGGGTATTGACCCTAGTGGGGGATTCACTTGTGGTAGATCAGGTTTGTAGAGGTTGTGTGATCACTCTTCAAGGTTCTTCTTGATTTACTTGATTTTATTCTCATTTTGGGTATGGATTGGTTGGCCTGACATCATGTTATATTAGATTGATATGCCAAGACTGTTACCTTGATGATACCGAGGATACCTCCAATAGTTTGGCAAGAGTCTGTGAGTCAGATTCCAACAAGTATTATATTATATGTTCAGGCTCAAAGACTAATATCGACAGTGTGTTCAGCTTAATTGGCCCATGTGGGTGATTTGACAGTTGAGATTTCCTCAGTAGAGTTCGTACCGATTGTGTGTAAGTTTCTTGATATGTTTTCGACAGATTTGCCTGGGTTGCCTCTTGTGTGGGAGATTGATTTTGCTATAGAGGTCGAGTCAGGCACTATGCCCCTATCTATTCCTCCGTATTGGATGGATCCCACAGAGTTTAAGGAGCTCATTTCACAGCTTTAGAGTTTTCTAGATTTGGGGTTCATTTGACCAAGTATTTCTCCCTGCGGAGCTCTTGTCTTATTTATGATAAAGAAAGACGGGACTCTCTGGATATGTATTGACTATCGACAGCTGAATAAGGTGACAGTGAAGAATTTTTATCCTCTGTCGCGTATGGATGACTTATTTGATCAGTTATAGGGGGCTTCAGTGTTTTCTAAGGTTGATTTAAGATTAAAGTATAATTAGTTGAGGATTCGGGTAGACGATGTTTAGAAGACTGTGTTTTGGACTCATTGTGGGCATTATGAGTTCCTTGTCATGCCTTTTGGACAAACTAATGCCTCTGTAGTATTTATGGACTTGATGACTAAGGTATTTCAATCGTATCTAGATTTTTTTGTTGTGGTGTTTATTGATGATATCTTAGTATTTGTCGAGTTGAGAGCAGCATGCCCAACATCTCCGTATAGTGCTTCAGACACTCGGGATCACAAATTGTATGCTAAGTTTTCTAAGTGTGCGTTCAGGCTTGAGTTATGACTTTCTTGGGACACGTTGTGTCCGATGAAGGTATTAGTGTGGATCCGGCTAAGGTTGAGGTGATTTATAGTTGGCTTAGGCCTACTTCAATGACAGAGATTTGGAGTTTTGTTGGGTTAGTAGGGTATTACGGACGGTTTGTTGAGGGCTTCTCCACAATTTTCACTCCGTTGACTCGGTTGACTCGCCAGGGTATGCCATTTATGTGGTCTAATGAGTGTAAGGCTAGTTTTCAGAGGTTAAAAGAGTTGATGACTATCGCTCCTATTCTGACCCTCCTGTCAAGGAAAAGATCTTTGTGGTATATTGTGATGCTTCCCATGTTGGCTAGGTTGTGTATTGATGCAACAGGGTTGAGTTGTTTCTTATGCTTCTCATTAGTTATGTGCCCATGAGCATAATTAACCCACTCACGACTTAGAGTTGGCAGTGGTAGTGTTTACGCTCAAGATTTGGAGGCATTACTTGTATGGCGTGCATTATGATCTCTATACGGACCATAAGATCTTACAATATCTTATACCTCAGTAGGACCTTAATTCCTACTAGAGACGATGGATTGAGTTGTTGGCTGACCATGACATTTCTATTTCATACCATTCGGGAAAGGCAAATATGGTGGCGGATGCCTTGATCTGGAAGACTGTGAGTATGGGCAACCCAACATACTTGGAAATTGAGGAGCGATTGTTGGCCTCGTACATTCATTCCTAGATAACCGATTGGTCCGATTGGATGTTTCAAATTCCAGGCGACTATTGGCCTGTGTTGGGGCTCAATCTTATTTGGTTGATCAGATTCAGGCTCATCGGTTTGAGGATGAGTCTCTAGTGGGTCTCCGAGATAGACTGTTGCAAGGTACTAGGGTCAGGCTACAGTTAGTTCATATGAGGTTCTCATATTCGATGACCGGTCATGCGTTCCTAGAGTAGGGGATTTGATATAGTTGATTCTGTAGGATGCACATGATTCTAGATATTCTATTAACTTGGGCACAAATAAGATGTATCGAAACTTAAGGCAACATTACTGGTGGGATGATTTGAGGAGAGATATTGCAGATTTTGTGTCTTATTGCCTCAGTTGTCAGCAGGTAAAGGTTGAGCATCAGCGACCCAGTGATACCTTTCAGTCATTGCCCATTCCCGAGTGGAAGTGGGAGCGTGTGACTATGGACTTTGTGATAGGGCTTCCTCAGAATTTCAAAGGTTATGACAATATTTGAGTGATAGCTGATCGACTGACTAAATCAACACACTTTGTTCTACCTTAAGTGTTGAGCAATTATCCTATGTTTATATTCAGGAGGTAGTTCGGTTGCATAGAGTGCCTATATTGATCATATCTGACTGAGGGTCAGAGTTCACCTCCAGTTTTTAGAGAGCCTTTTTGTAATAGTTGGGCACCGGGTTGATTTGAGCACAATATTTCACCCCATATGGATGGTCAGTATGAGTGCACTATACAAGTTTTGGAGGATATGTTACAAGCCTGTGTGTTAGAGTTTGGAGGTCAATGGGACTAGTTTCTGCCATTAGCTGAATTTGCTTATAATAACAGCTACCATACCAGTATTCAGATGGCCCCATTTGAGGCATTATATGGTTGGTGATGTCGTACTCTAATTGAGTGGTTTGAGTCTTCAAAGTTGAGTTTGTACAATACAAATTTGTTGCAGGATTCCCTGGCGAGGGTTTGGGTTATTCAGGTTAGACTGAGGACAACTCAAATTCAACACCAAAGTTATGCTGACCGTAGATGCTAATTTTTGCAGTTTAAGGTTGATGATCGGGCATTTCTGAGAGTTTCTCCCCTGAAAGGGGTTATGCGGTTTAGGAGATGGGGTAAGTGAACCCTCGGTATATTGAGCCTTTTGAGATCTTGAGGCGAGTTGGGTCAGTTGCTTATGAGTTAGACTTGCCTCCGGCATACTCTGCCATTCACCTCATGTGTCATATATCGATGTTGCGCCGGTATATTCCAGATAAATCTCATATGTTATAGTATGATACGGTTAAGCTGGACGACTGTCTAACTTTTATTGAGGAACTGGTTGCTATTTTAGCCAGGCATACTAGGCAGTTGCATTCCAGGGTCATATCGATGGTTGAGGTGCAGTATTAACATCGTTCGATCGAGGAGGCTACCTGAGGGATGGAGGCATTGATATGGGAGTAAGACCCCGACCTATTTGAGCCATCAGGTACGCCTATACTTTACTTTCACAAATGAAGTTTTTTAGGTCAATTCTGTGTTTCTGCATTAATTGTGATGTTCTAAGCTTTTGTATAGCGGCCTCAGACTTATTATGACCTATTGGGACTATTGGGATGGTTATTGGGTGTTTTAGTTGTGAATTGTGCAAGTTGCGAGAAGTTAAAACTACCAAAATAAGTTTTCTGATAAAACCCTGGTAAATGGCCTCAAAATGGTATTTTGATGGTTTTGTTAGTTTCGAAATGACCAATTTGTGCTAGGAGGGTAGTTGGTTCGAGGATGAAGGATTTCAGTAAGATTTTGAGCTAAAAGTTACAAAATGAGTTCAATCAGAAGCTAAAACGTGTGTTTCATTAAAAACGCAGCTTAACGAGCTCAGAATAAAATATTGATGATGTGGTTAGCTCTGAAATATTGAAAACAATCTGAAATAACCTCCCACCAGTTGTTGGGGTCATCCAGTGACATTTTGACCCCCTCAGTTCATTTAGCTTATTTTAGTCGGAAGGAAGTGGGGTACTCATTTTTCCATAGAGGGCTTTGTTCGGAAATTTAACTATGCCGTTAGATCCAGAATGTTGAAATCATTGTGGTTACACTATTCATTTGCTTAAATCGGACTCCGAGAGCCTCGAGAATGACCCAGAAAAGATTGGACTTGAGCTGGTGCAGCTCTAGCACTCCGCGTTTGCGAAGGCTAATGCCACGTTCGTGGAGGCCAGCCCTGGCATAGCTCTGGGTTCATGGAGAAGGGAAAACGCCTCATGCCTCCACATTCGTGGGGCTCGATCCACGTTCGTGGAGAAGGGTGGAGAGGCCTATATATGTGTGTTCAACAGTCGCAAACAACACATGCTCCAAACTTGCACCAGCTATAAAAATCTTGTTTTAGTTCCAATTTTGGTGATTCAAAGTTCCACCTGACAGATGTTTCCGCAAGGAATGTTGTGGTGAAACTAGTTTTGGGATTTGATGTGTATTTTGAGGTAAATTCCCCATTTTAACTGTTATTGCTCTTGTTTTTGGTAAAAACTTTGTATGTTGAATTCGTAATCGAATCTTGACAGAATTGAATGAAATTAGAGCCTAAACTGTTCTACGTTCTAAGGGGAACACGATTATTAGCTGGGTGTTGGCTATAGTTGTCTGGTTTTTGAGAATTTAGACCAAGAAATTTTGAAAAGAATGTTCTCCTCGTAAAAGTTTTCAACTTTATTTTGGGGCTTTGTTTCGGTCTTCTGGGTTCATTTTGGGCCAGATTTTTAGTTGTAGGCTTGAAATATCGTGGGAGTCATTTTGGAATTTTTTTTGGAATTTTGGGTGTGGGGCCCATTTTTTCCTTTTTGGCCCTTTATGCCTAATTTTGTCCATTTCTTGAGATAATATATCCAAACTGATTGTGTTGACATTGTGAATCATATTTTAACAGCAGAGCAGCTTCAGGAGGTTGTCAGGAAAGGAAAAGCACGACTAGACTTATTCCGAGTCGAGGCAACATTTTTTAGGTAGGCTAGGCTTTCCTAAAAAACTTAGATTAAGTGGAATTATATGCATGTTGAGCCTAAAATGCATGTGAATTGCCAGTAGTGTCTGATATGCATCATGTTGTGGTTATGGGGTTGTGATCTGTGTGGTTAGCTGTGAATATTATAATCTCGACGCATGTATGTATATTTCTCAGTGTTGTGAATTGTAGAGAAGCCTAATAAGGGTCGTATATGGGTCGATGTCATGGGCCGGTATGTATTATGATCTAACTGATGTCTATGGATGTATTTTTGCATGATGTTACTGTGATATGATGACTGAGGGACCACTTGTTGATTTCTTGCCACATTATGACTTGATTACTGGGATGTTATGATTCTATTGGGCCTATCTATTGTGGGCACTTGTGATATCCCTGTTGTTACCACACTTTTATCTCTATTACTTGTGGTAGGCTAGGTTATAACATGACTTTTTATTGGGCCTATTTTTTAGACCGATTATTGAGGTCTACACACTGTTATGCTGATGTGGGTTGATTTCTTGAGTTCTTGGTGTACCCTGAGAATAAGTTGTTATTATGACTTAGGAGAGATGATATGATTGGGGGATTTGGATCCGATTGAGCTAGAGAGAGGAAGATTCTCTAAAGTTATGCTCTGAGACCTGGATGACGCACCCTATTGTTCAAGTCTCCAATGACCGCATCCGAGTGTTTGAGACCATGAGTGATGCTCCCCGCGATCCAATTCTCTGGCGGTCATGTCTGAGTATCCGAGACTGGGGTGCCAATTCTAAAGGGGTCTGAGCAATTGTCATTACTTTAGGTTTGGGGCCCGTGACTGATATCCTTTGGGGTTGGGCCCCATGATTGATATTCTGTGGGGCTGGGCCCCGTGATTGATACTCTGTGGGGTGAGGCCCCATGATTGATACTCTGTTGTTGTGACACTATTGATGATTTTAGGGAGATTCTTTCTCCCGCGGGAAATATGTCCCACTATTATATTTATGGCCAAATCACTTGGCCCTTGTTAACTGCTCGACCGGTGGCCAGGTCTGAAGGGGTCGAGGAGCCGGTTACTATTGTGATATTGGGGGTCGATGGCCCAATTTTTACTCATGGATTCACTCATCTTTTTACACCTTGATTGTGTGTGGGTGTACCTTCTATACTTATGGGGGTCCAGGAGGCGTTCAAGCTTAGATAGTAGAGCCTTACACCCACGTACAACTGACCCTTGTTCTGATGATGGTTCTATGGGTTCTGTGATGGTTCTATGGGTTCTTATGATGATCTAGCAGTTCTACATTGTGCGGGAGTGTACCTCCCGGGCTTATGAGGGCCTAGGTGGCATACAGGCATACAGTACTGTGCTTCTGGTTCGATGGCAGTTGTGTTATGAGTTCTCTTAGTTCTCGATAAATGGTGTGTTTTGTTATACTATGAAGGTTCAGTTGTGGTTATGGGGTTGTCTGATGGATCTACTGCATTTAGATGTATTTGAGCTTCCTTATGCATTTATTTCACTCAGTCGGCCGATGATGTCTACTGGGTGCCTATTTATGGTACTCCCCCTACTTCTGCATCTTTCTATAGTGCAGGTCTAGGTACCAGTCGGGGGCGTTGATCTCTAAGAATTTGGGAGTGCAGATCTCTAAGGATTTGTGAGTGCAGGAGACTACTTTTGGTGAGCACCGACATCTCTGGTTTCATCACAGTCTCCTTCCTTTTGATTGACCGTCTTTTGTTGTCAGACACTGGCCATGTACTGTAGTAGTATGTATTCGTAGAAGCATTCTAGGATTGTACGTGAATATATATATATATATATCATTTTGGCTATATGTACCCTTTCGTTTACTGTGGTTATGTACAACTGACTTCCAGGTTCTGGGTAGATTTTGTTATATGCTATTGCTATATCGATGTAGACTGCACTAGATGCTAGGACAGGTACCCTTGGATTGGATTCTTGGTTTGCCTGTAGGTGGGACCTACTAGGCGCCATCATGGCAGGGACCGGGTCGTGACAATTATCCTTATCATTAAATAACTACATAAATTAAGGTATTAATTGATTAATAGTCAAATTTAACTTCAAAGTATAATAAATATTGTTAACTTAGTAAAATAAATTTCTTATAAATATACTCACTTCGTTCACTTTTAACTTGTCATGTTTTGATTTTTGAGAGTTAATCTGACTCTTCTATTGTAAGGCGAATCATGACAAATAAAAATGATTGAAAATAGTACGTCCTCCTTTCACTTTTACTTGTCAAGAATTTCTTAATTTGGTTTTTACTTATCATTTTTGACAAATTAAGATAAGACAATTTTTTTCCCTATTATATCCTCTATATCTTGTCATTGAGTTAATAACTTTGAATTTTTTTTAGAGAGTGGACCCTATCAATTAATAGGGTAAAATGGTAAACTTACTATAATAATTAGTATCTTTTTAATAATTATTAGAGAGTGGATCCTATCAATTACTTTTACTTGTCATTTTTGATAAATCAAGGTAGGACAATTTTTTTTTCGTATTATATACTCAATTTATTCTCATTGAATTAATAACTCTGAAAAATTTAGAGAGTGAATCTTATTAACTAGTAGGGGTAAAATGGTAAACTTACTATACTAATAATTATTTTCTTAATTGGTGTGACAAATATAAATTTGACAACCAATGGAGTATTTCTTAAGGGGAATGTCAAGAACATGAGCCAGGTTAAATCGAAACGGAGGGAGTACATTATAGATCTTTAGGAAAAGAAAAAGTGAGTATATAAATGAAACCCAAACCCCACCAATTTCCTTTTTCTTATGTATATACTACTCCCTCCGTCCATTTTTACTTGGCCTCTATACTATTTTAGGATGTCTAACAATACTTGTCCAGTTTATGAAATCAAGAAATAATTTTACACTTAGTTCCTAATTTACCCTTGTCATTAATTATAGTTTTTTTTCCTATTACATTTTTCAATACATTGTATTAATTATATTCAAAGGGTGATTTGACAAAATTACCCCTATTATTTACTACTTCTTAATCCTGTGTTAAGTCAAAAGAGGTCGAGTAAAGTTGGACAGAGGGAGTATATATAAATTAAGAGGAGGAGGTAGGTGGGGGGATATTGATTGTTTTGTTTTTTATTGGACTTGTCCGTTGAAACTATATATATGAGAAGTACAGCCTATGATTATCTCGATGAAAGCAATTCGATAATAGCAAACTTACAAAGGGAAACCCGCAAAGTCCGCAAAAATATTTTCAACAACTTCATCAACGTCTCTCTTATGTATTTTGTCCTTGTAACATATCTGCTCTACACTACCAAGTCAAATATTGGTCAGAAATAATGTCTAAACTTATAGATGATAGTAATAAACAAGTAGCCTAATTTAAACTGTTGAAGTCATCTCAATGTCTTTTTTATTGGCCTAACACAAGAATAGGCAAACAGACAAGTCACAAACTAATTATCACCTGCTTCAATGGTATTAACGTGATGCATAATATTGATTAATTTAATCATTAACTATAGTCTCCTTATATAATCTTGGTGCAATTCTGGAAGTTAAATGGATCTAAAATCAAATTTTCCTTTAATATATAGCTTAGACTGCTTATCATCATTTACACAATATGCATAATGCATCTGACGTTGGTTGAATAAAATTACAAGGCTATATTATTTAAGATCGTAATTAATAATATATACTATTTTTTATTTACAAAATTAGGTTTTTAATTATAAGAATATAAAAAAAAAACTGAATTTTCAAGATTTATTTATATATGATTTTTCTAGCCATTTTTTGCTTTTTGCATTTTTTGGTTGATGTGATGATTTTGTGGGATTGTATTTAGCATCGTATTCTTTTTCTTGCTTCTAGGATTGATAATTATTGTATTGTTTTTTTAACTTTCCAACCACATGCTCTCTCTTCAATTCTCTCCTTTTTTTTATATATATTTTTCTTCAATTCTCTACTTTATATATATACTAGTCTTATTGTACGCGTTTTGCGCGTGATCAAAACGTGTATCTTATCTGGTAACAAATATTACAGAGACAAATTAAATGTAATTTTGAACTTATGAAAAGATGAATAATTCACTGCAAAAGTAATTT